>JACJUY010002577.1:7940-36577 GCA_014220935.1 Platorchestia sp. MABIK | reverse complement strand
GGGGGGGGGGGGGGGGGGGGGGGGGGGGTGGATCCCCATCTTAAGCCTCATTCGTCTGTGCATGGCACCACTTATGTGCTTCTGCCTCAAGAAATTCGAGAACATTCCTAGCTCATGTAGCTGGACCTTGTCTGCAAAAACCTTTCGTTTAACTCGCGACTAGAAGCAGCCGAGTGCATTTAGTTCCGCATGCTTTTTAATCCTGAAGTGGGAGGAAGCGGGCGGTTTATATTGAAAAGGAAATGGTCGGCTACACGAGAGTCGCTAGATTTAATTTAATGAATATAGCCTCTCCGTACCACAGCCTGTCGAGCTGAACTGGTCAACTTTTCAAGTTCCAAGCAGTTGAAATTCAACACCTACGAGAATGTGTGGCATAGTATGGCAATTTCTCCCAATTTTCCGCTTTACAAGGAGATACTGATATGCACAGCTCGTTCATCGATAAAATAACACACGAGTTTCAACTTTCTGAACCTAAGTGTTCTCCAAACATCAAGGATTTTAGAATGAAATTAAAATCTTAAAGCTTGTCTCCACACCCGGCGCATAGAAACTAGAAAAACATTTAACCTAAAAAAAATCGTCCCTGACAAAGGCCCATTCCATATCTACACAAGGATAACCTACGTAAACCTCAGCTCAGGACATTATTTCTCCCTCCGAGAGCACCGAGAGAGCGCTACAATCTCTGCTAGGAAAATGTTCCTAGTACAAGGTAATTAAGTCGCCACCACGCAAAAAAAATTGAAGACCAGTGGACGAAAAGACTAACTTTATCCTAACAGCTGCACTTCTAGAACTGCTTCAAACAGTCTCCCCATCTGATTAACTCCAATCACCTGATCCAAGCTCCTGAGGTGCTGTCATGACTCGCGCTCCGACGCTGTGACGCGTGCTGCGCACCCTACAGTGAAAAACCCTCTCAAAGCTCCCCCGTCCCCTCCAAAATGTAGATATGCGATCTCAGCTGAATGAGAGCGCATCACTTCTAGCGAGCTTAAAAACTGTTAGGATGAATGGAATGCCTCTTGCGCTTTTCGTACACTCGACAAACCAGCGACAAATTCGTGATAAGCAAGGTTTTCAGACACCAACCTGAGGTGGTGCACTTCGCCCTGCCGTCAGCCAGCGGACTACACTTGTACCCCCGCTTCTCGAGCGGTCCTCTCGCCACCTGCAAGCAGAAGTACCTCGAGTCAGTGCTGTTCTTTATCAGCAGAGTTCCAGCTACTGCTGGTCATTCTAATCCCCAATCAGGCCTTCGGTATTTAAATATTTTGCTGTAAGCAACAGTGAAGTGGGCAACGTCGTCAACTACGAGCCAGTTTATGCTCAATGCGCCCTATGTCGTCATGTGTGCTCAGAAATGGTGAAGTCACAATTGTGGTCCGATATTTTACGTTATTCATGTTGAATGAAAGGAAGAACTGAAAAGTCGTATTTATTTCCCATCTGAACTAACCGAGCATGTTCGGGAAAACTTTGGGAGATGTGTTGAGATCCTTCGGTGAAATTTGAATAATTTTGTTCTCTACATTTTTCTTTCAGTAAAGGAAAGAAGCGATGTCGACCTTGGTAGAGGTAGATGTTAGCCCCCTGCGCCTCAAACGACTTGCAAGCAGGATTTACAGTACTTCCCTAGGTTACTTGCGATATCCACAGGATTGTGGCATATTTTGTCACTGGCGCGTCATTAACTTTCACACAATTTACCTTCCATGTTTATTATATAAAACAGTGTTAGAAAGACCGTTACAAAAAAATGGTGGCACACTTCATTTAACGTAAAAACTCTAAATTGGACATAATTTGCTAACTGTCCTTCGAACAATTTCGGTTTCCGAACTGCACAGCTCCACGTGAGCTATTCCCTCGTTGAATCGTGCACGGAACTGAAAATGCCATCAGTGAGCCTAAATGAATAACTAGTTACTTAAATTGTTTCACGTTCCGTTTATGGGATATTTTTACCACGTTCAAACAAAATCAGAACTCCTATTTTACGGACAAACTTGCCCCCAAAACCAAGTCGCACGCTTTATTTTTACCTTGCATTGTATTTTGGGAATGGTTTTCTTCAGAATTTATTTCTCAGTAACGCTGAATTCTACGAATTTATATTAGTAATGAAGACCTGTTTAGTATGAATAGGATTTTATATGTTTCTTTACGTCGGAGATAAAGACTCGTGGAAAGACCTGATCAGATTCAGTTTTGAGCCTCTAATAACATGGGTTCTAAAGAGAAGAACCATCTAGTAGGGAGCTTACGGAACGGGGAATCCGTGCACAAGCGGAGTTCCCCATCAAGATAGGAACGTTAATTCAAGAAAGAAGTTAGTGAAACAAGGTGAAATGGTTCGTAAAAATAGGACCGTAACCAACCTCAAAAAAAAATAATATCTTTGTAACAAAAAATCTCACTCTAGTCGGCTTTGGACGAAAAGGAGCTGTGAAAATTTGAAGAAGGAGGCATCATTGGGTGTTATCCAAATGATAAATAAACTCTTGACATCTTTGCAATAACTGGTATAAGTATCAGCGAGATACAGAAAATAATAGCGTGGAAATAAGATGGCAAACTCTCTTCATCTCTTGTAAATTTTCAGAGTTGTGGAAAAATCTGCGTCAATCAACGCAAATGGCAACCGTTTAGCGCAAGTCGAAAAACAATTTCTCGTAAGTCTGCATTTCTAGTTCAAGTCAAAAATTGATGCAAATTAGCCAGAGCCATTAGCGCCCGCAACAAACCTTGAACACGTTTGCGAAATGCTGCGAAATACTAAGGATGTGGTCCAACGAGTCGAGATTAACCCCCTTTCAGCTAAATGAGGGTGTAAGGGTAAGGCGACGGCTACGTTTAGCTGTAGATTGGACGTTAGTTTAACAAGTTGACTGCGATAGAGCACACGAGAGTTTAATCTTCAACTCGGATTTCAAAGTCAAAAGTGGTTAGCAATTTTATAAATATCAAACTAATACTGGGTCCATTAAATTCAATTTCAAAAAATTGTTGGAATTATTACGACTCGCCTATGGATAGTTTCGCGGCAGGAAGAGCCTAAGTACGACCCACTGATGGGTGGTATCGCAAGCAACGTGACAAGCCTCCCTAAACGCTAAAGCAACGAAAAAAAAGGAAGTTCCAAAGAAAGGAAGAAGGAAGGCAAGATTTAGCGAGACGAGAGAACGCGGATCCTATGCAAAAGGACATAGAGACAGCAAGTTGAGAAAGAAGTCTATGAAACGAGACAAAAGTTGGAGATGGAGCAGGTGGTGAAAAACAGTATAGCAGTGAACTGAAAAAAAGATGGTCATTAACATGAAGAACATTTTTCATGAAGGCCTACCCAACTATTTTAGTGCTCTCACATCTTCCCCCTGGGAGTGCCAATTGGCATAGATATAATAGTCGAATCCCCCAGAGGAGCATGTAGCCGATGATCCGTTTTGCGTCAGCTCAATTTCTCAGATATCTGGAACGCACTGTAAACCTTTGAGGCTGCTTTAGCTGGCATGGACATGAACCTGCCACTTAATGAAAGTAAACTTCCAGGACCATTCTGAGAGATTAGAAAACAAGTTGGTTTAAGCCTCTCTAACCCCTACAAAAAAGGGCGTATCGAAAAGAGGAAGGAGGAAGGCACCATTTAGTAGGCATGTTAGAGAATGTGGAATCTATGCAGAAGGAGCATAGAAACAGTAAGTTGGGAAGGAAATTAATGAAACAGGATAAAAGTTGAAGGAGGTAGTAGGTGCTGAAAAACAGGACAGCAGTCAACGGAAAAAGGTGGTCCTTATCGCAAAAAACTTTCATTTCAACGAAAGGAAGGCCTACCTAACTCTCAGCTCTGGCTCCCACATCTCCCCTGGGAGCGCTAATTCCCACAAGTAAAGTAGTTGTATCCCCCCGAGGGGGCCATTATACAGGAACAAAACTTGAAATCCGAGGGATTTGTCTATTGCGAACGAGGGCACAACTGAGGCGTGGCCTTGCCACAATTTCCCGATTTGTACCCCTATTGAAAGCCAATGGCATGACCTCTTGAGGAAAAGGAGTGATTTGTGACCCTTTCAACATTCACGGCTTTAGAGGTAGGTTACTTGAATTATAGCGATTATTGACGCTGCAGAGGATTTAGAATTTTAAAGAAAGCATAGGAGGTAGAAGGAAAGCAACTTTTAGAGTCTAGGAAAATTCACCTCGGTTTCATTCTGTTCAAAGCGTACATTAGTGACATCTTTGCTTCGGTGTCCCATCAAAATGAAATCCAGGAGATTAGGAGGCATTAGTTGCACACACCACACATCTCCTAGATTCCATTCAGAAGCAACACCGTACCAAAGTTGTCACACAACCCTTCCTAATATGCCGCCAATTTCACAGGAATGTATCTGAATTGCACGCATTGCTTTGTCTGTTTCCCAAACAAGCTTTTGTTTTGTAGGATCAGAAATTACAACGTATGAAAGATGTGACGAGTGCTAATATATACCATGATGTCCACTATTTAGTCCTTTTCGATTTATATGACGGGCGATCAACTTTAAATTTTAATCTAATTTGCGTTTTTACAATCCCTTTTAAAACGGTACTGACATCAGGGTATCACTAATAAAAACTAAGAACAAAGCGAGTTTTTATTACTTGGCACACCATTGTCCTCTTAATGGCTGAAAGAGGTTAATGGAAGAAATGGTTGGAGCGATGCAGCTCGTGAAAGATCGGAGCTGACCTGATTTCATTTCAGAAGATGTCCACTTTAGAGCATTCTTTTTTTTTTTATTAAGGACGCGTTGCTAAACTCTAGTAACCAACTATTTTGTATGACTTAGAAAAAATTTTAATTTCAAGTTTCAGCTTCCCTAACGTCAAAAGAGGCATCCCAAATACAGAAGAAAGGAGACCCTGTTTGGTGTGGAGTTCACGGAACGTGGAATTATGCACTAGGTGTGTTCGTTCCCTCGCAAAATCCCTTGCGCGTAAAATCAATTAAGAAAGCAAGTCAATGATACAAGATTGAAGTCAAGAAAATAATGATAGATGCTGATGAACCTGAAAACTTCAAGCAGAAATAAAAGTGGTCATGATCAAACGAAATCTTCCCACTGCAACAGGAGCGAAGCCTACCTAACTTTCGGCTCGAGACCTCTTGCTTCTTTGTGTGAGCGCTAGTTTTCACACGAATAACTTTCACTCCCCGATGAGTACGTTTTTTGTTACATGGATTCTACGAAGGATAATTGTTAAAGTCCTGCCTTCAGGGAACTTGTGCATTAGCGATGAACTCTAGCCTACTGATAATCAAGAAAGTCTTAAGAAGACAATTTCCTAGGTTAGAATCGTTCGACGCGTGCTTGTGCAACACCGAAACGAGCTGGAGTACACCTGAATTTTCTGTCCTAGCAAACAATTTTCCAAGTTCGTAATTTCATTCTCTGCAAAATATCTGTATTTATCTGCAAGGTTTTGTTAAAGCCTCGTTAGTCCCCGTTCTAGGAGTTTTCAAAAATAAAGTGGAACTAATAATTTCACCCCTACCATTCATCACGCACGATGCGAAATCTCCGACCACTGTGGAGAAAATCTCACTATTGAACAACAGGCCAGTCGCTCTAATAATTTCTGCCCTCAACGAAAAAATTGTATCCCAACCACCACAATGCGTTCTTAAGAGGCGATCTCATATCATCCCTAGGAGCGCCAGTGTGAATATTTTATTCGCGTCAGGGATTATCGGCCCTAACGAGAATATCTGCTTCAGTATGAAGAAAAGGGCGGGAGGTTAGGTACCGACGTCCCCACTAGGTGATACAGCTGGGCTTAGTGAAAAATGATATGCACATATAATCAAAATTTAGATCTACGTTTACGCCACATTCGTTATTACAGTTTTCGCTGAAACGAAATATTTCGCAATTGAGATATGATTACGAAGCAGTCAAATGGCAGTTTCACTCACCGCAGAAGCAGATACTCAGAATTAAGTCTTCACTCACCACTGACGTGAGGCAGGCGATAACGACGAGCAGTAGCCTCATTTGGCTGTCAGACACGGAGCCCAGTTTGAGAACAATTTCGCTCTAGCCCAGACGATTTAGCTAATGTAGCAGCAGACCGGCCCCTTAGGAAGTAAAGCAGCTAGTGATCAGCAGCATCCAGCTGTTCAAGATCACCACTACCTCGTGCGCAACCCCCGAATTAAAGATATGTGATGGGCTTTACTGTAGAATATTAGTTCATGTGAAGAAAATTGTGGCAGTTATGGGGTGTGCAAAAAATCTAAAGCAAAACTTTGACAAGCGTGCATGGAAGCGTTCCGTGCTTGACTTCAATACTGCAACTTCACAACAGAGCGAAATACTCGATACTGGCAATTGTACCGAAATTTACACCTATCCGTAATCACAGCTGTAAATTATAAGCAAGCTCAACGGGTTTAAACCCTACCGTGATCCTCCGCAATGTTTATGAGCTCACGGTGGTGTAGTGGTTAAGGGATCGGCATTGCATGTTGGAGGCCCGGGTTCGTATCCCGGCACTGGCGCGGCGATTTTCCCCGTTGGGTATCAGGGAGAGCTCAAGCACAATACCCCACTCAACCCAGGTGTCGGAAATGGGTACCGGCTTCACGGCGGAACCGTCATGGTGTCCTATATATGGCATAGTTATAAGACATTTGAAAAACCAATGCTTAAGATCATAAGTATCAGGCTTGATTGGAAAGCATCCCAAGATGCCGGTGTTTCTTGAAGCTGAAAATTTCTACAACATGTTGACCTATTTCCAGTTCGATAATGAAACTTTATTCATTTTTATTAAATGTTACTTTCAAGTTCAGTGACATCTTTCAACTCTTGCCATTCACAGTACTAAGTGCACTATTTCAGCCACTTTTAGGTTAGTAAAATATGTCTAAGCCAGACTTCAGAACGTTTAATGGAGGGTAATTAAACTTTGCACAGTGTAATTTATCAGCATTATTTACCTAAATTAGAGTTGGATCACTTTGTGTTCTAGAACGCGGTCATTCTCCAAATTCATGTATCATTGCTGCATACAAAGAGCGGTAGCACCCGTGACATTGCTTGCTATAAGTTGAGGTTTCAATGAACGGTGTTCAATTTCAGCGATGTTTTATGAACTAAACGCTGTAGAGGAATTCACGGATATAAAGAATCAACAGAACGGAGGCACCGAGGCAAAGTGGAGCGACACAGCTATTACTTGCGTCTTATTCAGTTGTATCAAGTGAAATTTTAATCGAGGACAACGCCGAAGCACAGCCTTCATAAATTTGTAGTTAACCCATAATCAAAGGAATTTGCCCACCTGAGAAGTTTTTGTACAATTTGATATATTTGAACTATTCTTCCGTCTACCAACTTGAGGGGAGCTTCTACCCTGTGATTTACCTAACTAACTGAATTTTTCAAATTTCACGGTTCCTGTTACTATTGCACCTAGATGAACGACTGTGAATACAGATTTGTTAAATTGAATTCTGAACACATTTTGTCTCTTAAAAATTTTCGATTTTCGCAATATAAAGAAGTCATTGTGCATACACAAGAAAAAATATGTGTGTACTTGCGCCAAACTTCTCCCACTCTACAATTTCTACGTAGAAGCGCGATTGTGTTCTCATTTGACGCGGGACTGCAGGAACCTCGTAACGAAAAATTGTTCCGAATAATGAACTAGAAAAGAAAGTTATTGTTCCACGTTCAACAGCTGCGATTTCCTAATATGGAAATCGAAAATTTGTGTAGAAGCAGATGTGTTCAGAAATCAATTTTACATATCTGTATTCATTTCCGTTCACCTAGTTGCGAAATAAATGCATAAGCTGAGAAAAGATATAATGTAGGATTTACCTAGGAAAGAAATCTTTGGAAAAATTAGAATAAATTTCAATCTGATTAGAATTTAAAAAAATCCCTCGTTACGACGTTCTTCCAGTCCTCCTGCGTCGAATGAGACCACAATCGCGCTTCTACGTATAAAAACCTGTTAGTGTAAATAGTTTTGCGTAAATATATATATATATATTTTCATGTTTGCACAGAAACTTTTTATCTATAGCGAAGTTCACAAGCTGTTTTTGAAGAAAATGTGTTTGGAATTCAATTTTACAAATCTGTGTTCATTTACATTCCTCTAGATGCAATAGAAATGAGGATAGTGAAATTTGAAAACCTCGGTATATTAGGTAAGTACAGGGTAGTAGCTCCCCTTCACGAAGATGTGGTCTTACCAATCAAGATAATATATGCTTACACACTATCCTGTCCTTCAATTGTCCTTCACCGGCCGGTTTATTATACAAATTAGACGTGCAAGACGCTCGTTTTTGCTAACAGACCTTACTGCTCGTAAATATTCTGAGAGCATGTACTAAGTATTATTCACACACTATTGTGCAAAATCGAACGAAAAATTAGGTTTTGATACGAAGCTTGGATTTCGATACAAAGGTAGTTGCATGCAAACATATCACACTGTATTACTACAGCGTCACATTATAGCGCTGTCACTGACCCTAGAGAGCAAGCAAAATCCGGCTGGTTTAGCTTGGAAATTCTTCAACACAGTTTTTGTCTCATTTTCTTTTACTGCGCTTGTTAGAAGAAAATTGGAAAGAGAAATACTCTGTGGATTCCAATGACAATCTAAGCGCACACATATCCAGAAGACAAACTGTACCATGGGCTGTAAAACTTTTGATATTAACAGAATTGCCATGCGTTTGATGAATTATTTTGTTTAGTCAGTCCCAATTTATAAGCAAAATGAATTGCCTCAGGACCGTAGTTAGAAAACAAAACTCTTACTGTCAGTAGCTTACATTTAGAGGAGTGCATTCAAAGCAAATTATGAAATTTTCTTAAATTAACTAGAACATCAAAAGTATTCATTTCATTCATTTTGTACTCCATACTAAAGTTGCTTACATACACAACTCTTAGTGTATGTAAGTAACTCTCGGCCAAATCAGTAAGTCACAATTTGACGAACAGCATGAGAAGATTTGTGAGAAAAAAAGTCACTGAAGCAAAATTAATTCACTTTCACGAGATACTATCAAGGCCAAAACACAATCCAAAACGAACGTGGGAAACAATAAGTGAGGTGGAGTATTAGTAAAGTATGTGTACTTTTATAACACAGAAACCGTGTTGTATTAATTAGGTTGAATGCACTTTGCCTGTAGTCTTCTATTTATGGTCTTTTGAAGTAGTCTCCTATTTATAATTTTTTTAACACTTTTGCCAAAAGTCCCATTAGCGAAATGAGAAGCGAGGAATTCTACTGCGTGCGAGTCACTCTAGTCTTGTCCCGCACTAAGGGTTCGTTCACACTACAAGCGGAGCGGAGCAGAACGGCAATAATGTTTGTATATGTTTGAATGCAGAAACGCTTGGCTGTTCACACTGCAAGCGGAGCGGCGCACTCAGAAAATTCGTTGGGATATTTTGACGCTCGCTGCGAGCGTTTCTCCACGGCTCCACCTTTGGATCATCATATCCTACAGGGGAAGAATTGTCATTTGATTTAAAAAAGTATTATGTATAATTAATATTATGTTAAACTAATCATAAAACAACAATAACTGATAGTGTAACATGTAATGTTTTATTTTAATTTTGCCCATTTGGGTTCATTAAGCATTTGTTTCTTTTTTCTTCTGCTTTCTCTGATTTGTTATTTTATTATTGCTTCAATTTAAGGAATATGCTTTTATTTTCCTTATTGTGTAGTTTCACTTTTTTGCTATGTTGTGGATTTTATTTTACGATCTTGTAAAAGGAAAACTATGTACGATTTTTTAATAAAGTTTTCATTTTTTTCCGTAAAATGGGAAGTGCAGGAGGTCGTATGGTGGAGGGGAGGCTTCAATTAGTGTCTTATACAAAATAAGCTGCAAAACATTATGAGCTTGGGTGATTTTTTCCAATACAAACGGAAAACATGTCAGTATTTTGAAGATTTTAGGTCAAGAAAAGTGAGACTTTTCACTTGGCTTTCTTTGGCACAACCCTGAATTTTTGGAGGTAATTATTTAACTTGTACTCACCTTAAAGTCACCACAAGACGCTCCTTCGTTCATAATAGCCTAGAGAAATCCTGAAGTCCTATAAAGTGATACAATCTTTATGTAACGACTTCAATTTTGCTGAAACTACTTTGCTTTACATGTATCCTCAATTAAAATGTGGGAATTATTACTGAATGGCAAATGTATCTTATCTCGTTAGAAATTTTTCCTTCTATAAAGTTTCCGTTTATGTTTTTTTGCTGACGAGCAATAGGAATGCACACACGAAATCTTCAATAGCGACTGATTCTTGTGTTGGTTACTCTGCTCTACTTACATGTGAATACCTGCTCCGCTCCGCTTGTAGTGTGCACGCACCCTGAAGGGCCGTTTACACTAGGGGACTTTTTGACCGTGAGGCACGACACGTGTATACGAGGCTCACCACTGAGGCTCATATTTGTGTGTGTATTTACGAAGTTCCCTACTCGCCACGGTAGTTGCGAGGCTCTTGAGTGTATCGCCTCACGTATTCGATCATAGCGAATAAAAACTTCGTAGACACAAACACATATATGAGCCTCAGTGGTGAGCCTTGCATCCACGTGTCGTGCCTCACGGCCAAAATGTCCCCTAGTGTAAACGGCCTTTTAGTCCCAACTTTGCGCGTCTTTCCTTGGTTCACGCTCCTGTAGAAAATAAGCATACAATAAGCGACATCCTTTGGTGATTATTTTCATTATCAGGAGTCAGAGTATCGCTGCCAGCCTCCAATTTTATTTTATTGACCAGTTCATTACATACGTCACTAAATAACTTTTGAACAGTTCTTATCTGATTCGATCTAAGTGCCTTGTCATGGGTCTAGTTGGATCGTATATTGCAATGAAATTAAACGTTACCCAGCATCTTGCTTGAATTTCTTTTATTTTAAACGTGAGCTTAACGCCCTGTACTGAATTGGTGTAAATTCTTCGCCTGGCCTTGATTTTTACTCGTTCGAGCCACTCATCCAGATGATTGTCAATTTCCCTTAGAGCGAAGTTAGGGCTGTATTTAGTTAACACTAATTTGTATTCTCGCCATCTGGCTTCGTAAAATTATTTCTTACTTCTTATTTTAATTTGAATAGGATGAACTGAGATAGAAACAACCAGTAAAAGGATGGAGTAATGGCACCAGGCACTAGATGTACACGATGTCTCAAAAATATGTACTCACACTTTAACTGTCTCTAACATGCTGCCTTTGTTGAATTAATTACACGTGCATTTACTTCATCACAGCATGGCAGTAAATCAACTTAGCTTGGAAGAACATGAGACAAACTTGAAGAAGATGGAACCGTTCAGAACGTCAACAAGAAACGTTCTGGACGACAACGGAGATATCTTTTTCTGAGGAAATCTCAAAGACAAAGTTTGTCGCACCAAATCAGAAACATTTAATGCGTTGAAATTGAAAATTAAAAGACAGTGTCGCGATATTCCTAATAATCCTGCTTCTTGACGTTTGCACCATTCTAATGGCGCAAACCATTGCAATAGTTCCAATCACTCTTTCAAAATATTTAATTTCTCCATCCTGTGCTAAGCCTCTAATGAACAAAACCTCCGGTTCTAGAATCGCCTTATATATTCACGAATAAACCCTCACTATATAACGATTTTAGCGCTACTAAAATATTTGTGACCCCTATTTCCTAACTTGCGGTATACTGGTTGTGTGTGCTGTGCGTATATATAAATAAGTGTATGCGTGTGCATGTATGGTTGTATACCACTGTGTGTACTTTGTGTTGTCTATGTGCTTGCGTACGTAGCTTTAGTCATTAGAAATTATTTTTTCGTCGTTTTTGCTTTGTATTTTGGTTGAGACCTCAAATATCTCATTCATGACTGTAAAAATCATTTTGTTTCTTTCAGCACTGAAGACGGAATAATTTCAGGAATACATGGAACACTGTAAGCTCTTTTCGCGTCTTGTACAGTCATTTTTTATCTACGTCATAGTGAACTTTTTCTTGTCACTCCAATTTTGCATAAATTATTCACAAATTGAATAAATCATATTGCTGATTTTAAATTATAATTTTGATGACCGAGTAAAAGTTTTACATAGAGTGATTAACTTTCAATGTGGCTAATTCCTCCTTTTGACAGCAATGCAACCTTAGATCAGAATGACAAATAAGGGGAACTTCGACCTCTGATGAACTATTCAAATGACAAATTTTTAGAGGCTTATCCAATAGACCAGCAATTACATCTTGACGAGTTTATATTACGGCAAACATGAATGCAGCAGTGTATCAGGAACAAGCCCATTCGCTTTGCCTATAAAACATAGTGCTTGAACTTTCATTTTGGTTTTCTGTTAGCTTTTGACGTTGTTGTGTAGTTTCTTTCCTACACAAATAGAGGTTTATTTAGCTGTAGCTGCAAACTACAGTTTCAGTAGCTTTAGACTACCAAGGCAGGAGTAAGGAAACACTCTGGCACGCACGTATCAGTATACTAAGCTTTGACGGTTACAGACTTCCTCGTAAAACCAGCCGTGCCCGGAAGTCAGGCCAGAGCGCATATCAATACCTTTCCGGAGCTCGTAAAGGAGGAGCGTGACTACAGCTACCGGAGCTCGTAAAGGAGGAACACAACAACAGCTTCCGTAGCTTTTACTCACCAAAACTAGTGCCACATTATAACAAAGCATATTTTAATATACAAAAATTTCCCTCCCTTTAGATGAATATATGACAAAAGGAAGGAAGAACTCAACATTCCATTCGAATTACAGGTTTAGTTATTCTGCCTGATTTACAAGGTTCATTTTATATAGGTGATCTGCTAACAGGCTGCAAAGCAGAAGGCTCAGCCGCCTTACTACTGATAGATCCCAAATTACCAGGAGAATGAAGCAGCTGATTAGATTGTCTCTTCCAGATAATACTTAATGCTAAGATTTTAACCTGAAAGATATTAACAACAACTTTACTACCAATAATTTCTTTCAGCCACTTGGGACCATTTATAAAATTCAGAGCAGGAACATGATCACCGACATCGAATTGAGTTACTTACGTAGGCTTAGACCTGGACACAGAATATTTAGGATCAACTCTATCTCTGGAAGTAACAAATTTACGATTGTTGAGCTCAACAGAGGGAACAATTTTTGTGACACTATGAGGAGTACAATGTGATTGAAATAACGCGTCTGCTAGACGGGATTTGAACGATCCGGGAGAAGAGAGTTTTTTCAACAGGTATTTGATGACCCTTACCCCCCTCTCAGCGTGACCATTGCTGGCTGGAGAATAGGGCGGAGGTGTGAGGTACTCAATGCCATTGGAAATTAAAAAATCAATAAAGTCGTGGGATGAAAAGTTAAAAAGCATTTTCACTTACGAGCACATCACACAACCCGTTTCTGCCGAAAATCATTCTCAAAGCATCAAGAGTATCTGACACACTCGTGGATGGTACAATTTCGCATTCAATATATTTAGAGAATGCATCTACAGCAATGAAAACAATTTTATTCTCGTAGAAAATATGATCAACAAGAATACGTTCAAAAGGACGAGAAGGAGTAGGCCATTCTACGTGTCTAGATTTCGGTTTTGCTCGATTTAATTGGCATTGAGGGCAACATTTTACGATGTCTTCAATAATTTTATCCATTCCGGGACACCAAATAACAGGTCTGGCCAATGATTTCATGCCACAAATACCAGGATGTCCATCATGAAATGTTTCAAGAACTAAACTACGTAATGACTTGGGAATTAAAACCCTCTCTTTATAAAGTAAACAACCTTTCATGATAGTCATCGGAGGTAGCAGGTTCTTAAATTTAGACAAATTAGGATATGGTTTAGGAGGATGCCAAACTTTATTTATTGACCGAGTTGACATAGTTCACCATCCATATTTTAAGCAATTTAAACAATCAATTTACCACAGGTGTTACAGAGGTAGAATGTTTCTTAATTCTAGTACAATGGTCAAATTTACGTATAGCTACCTCTGGGCCCGAACAAGTTCAGCGACTTCTAGGGCATCCTACCATCACATTATTCTAAGGTGTACAATAAAGTTTAACCTATTTCACTTAAACCTAGTTTCGCATTTGACTGATCAATGAGATAATTAATTCGATATTTGATGCTTCATTTTACAATATAGGTCATATGGACTATATTCAACAGTATATTTGATAAACGATTTAAGAGCAGACTGAAGATCGGCGATATTACCGGTGGCAAATTACATCATCAGGAACAGACATGTAGGATTCAAGATTTGACTTGGTGATCTTACACGACTAGTATTCTGATAGGATGTGAGACTCAAGATTTCTTTTGAATACCTCGTAAGAATCACTTTCACGGATCTCCTCAGGTATTGAGTTCCAAGTTTTAGTTCCAACAAAAAGGATGCTGTGTTGCGACCAGGCTTTTGAATAATAAGGACGCCTGAATTTACTTCTATTTCGGGTTAAATGGTCGTGATGACCAGATTGCGCAGTTAATAATTGTTTTAGGCTATTGTCGCCTTCATTTCTTAATGTTTTGTAAATGAAATTACAAATGGAGATTTTGAAAAGATCCGAAAGTTTAAGTATTTGTAAATTTTTGAATGAATCATTTGTGTGAGCATTGTATTCTAGGTTCTTTACCAGTCTGGTGGCTTTTTTTTGCAAAGTAAAAATTTTTTTTTATCAGTTCCGTGCCATGCTTCTATTCCGTATTGCAAGAATGGGGAAATGAGCGTTCGGTAGAGCATTTGTAAAGCTGATTCAGGCAGGAAATTTTTGACTTTATTTAGGATTCCGATGGATTTTGATAATTTAGAATTCATATGAGCGATGTGCTCCGTGAACGTCAGATGTTTATCTATTATGATGCCCAGAAATTTACATGAGTTGGTTTCTTCGATTTCACCTTCGCCAATTTTAATGCGTGGGAGAGATACATTTTTCTTGTATGAGAATGTAATATTTTTGTTTTATCGATATTAAGGCTTATTTTATTAGCTTTAAGCCACAATGAAATCTTATGGAGTTCATTATTAATACTCTCCGCGATCATAGTGGGATTTTGGTCCGGAAGGACCGCAGAAAGCGTACTGTCATCGGCAAAAAGTATGAATTTGAAAAATGATGTAGATTTAGTAACATCATTGATAAAAATCAAGGTTAATGTGTAGCGTTTGCTAATAATCGAATTTTGAATTATTGGTGCCGAAACTTAGTTAATAAGATCAAAATAAACAGGTTTTTTTTCTATGCACTTTCCGTCGCAAGTGAATATTCAACGAGTTATAGCAGTAGGTTAAGTTTTGTCTATGATGACGAATGCGCTCGATTAAACAGCTACTCATCTATTTTTGAATTTTTGTTGCTTGAATCACGGTAATAACATCAAAATAAACAACTTTTCTTATATACACTTTTTGCGAAAAATGCATATATTACGAGTTAGAGCGGTAGGTTTAATTTTTTGCGCGATTGTGCTGTTCAAGTACGTTTAAGCACTTTGTAATTTATCCCTTGCCGGCACCACGGAGCCTGAACCCACTTCTAGTATCTTTTAGTTATTAACACAATAGAAATTATCACCAAAAAACAACGAGTTATAGCAGAATCAGCCAGTATGTTAACTTTCGTCTTAGATGGCGGGAACGGGCTCGATCATTCAAGCGCGTTCGAAGGAAGCGTCCACTGCAGTGTTGCCATACGACGCACTCGATGAATTACTTTCCGCTTCGAACACTAGAGTTGCGGTAACTAATTTACCGCTATAACTCGTAAAATACTCATTTGCGACGGAAAGTGCATAGAGAAAAACTTGTTTATTTTGATCTTATTACCTATGTTTCGGCACCAAAAATTCGAAGTTCGATTATTAGCAAACGCTACACATAAACCAAAATCAGAAATAGGAGAGGCCCAAGAACAGATCCTTGTGGAACTCCATGGCTAATTGTTAGTGGGTCCGATTTTGCGTCGTCAATGACAACGTATTGCTTCCTATTTGTTAGGTATGATCTGAACCAATCATGGGCAACTCCTCGAATGCCATAACAATGTAGTTTCGAGAGTAATATGTTATGGTCCACACAATCGAATGAGTTTCGAAAGTCAAGAAATACAGAGAAGACAGGTTTTCCTTCATCTATATTAGAATAAAGGAATTGTAAATGATTTAATATTGCCTGTGTTGTTGATTTTTACAACAAAAACAAACAAAAAAAACAAACATCGGCATCTACGGATGCTTTATTTCCAATTGAAGCACGATACATATCACCTTTTACATTGGTTTTTCAAATGCATTATAACTAACACCAGGACGCCATGACGCTTTCCCGCGGTCAAAGACCTGTACCCATTTCAGACACCTGGGTAGAGTGGGGTATTGTGCTTACAATTTTTTCTCCCATACACAACAGAGAAAATCGCCACCAGCGCCGAGACTCGAACCCCCGTTTCCCGCAAGGAGTCAGGTCCGATAGACACACGGCTATGACGAGCACGAAAGCCGTATTGTTTATCATAGAGAAATGATTTTTGATCAAAATAAGAGTTCACTTTTCATACACAATTTTCTCGAATACCTTGCTAATAATTGGTAGCACGGAGATAGGTCGATAATTGTTCACACAGGCTTTTTCACCATTTTTAAAGATAGGGGTTACTCTAGCAACTTTGAGGGAGTTCGGGAAAGTGCCTAGGAAGAGAGACTGGTTGATAATATTGGATATCAACGGGGCTACAATATCTGCAATAATTTTAAGTAATGAATGAATCAGAATGAGTTTTAAAATTTTCACGCTTTATAGGAGTTTTATCGAGAGAGTTCACTGCAAAGATCAGTTCGTACGGTTCTAGTTCTGTTACAGTTGTAGGTAGAGGGAGCCTACTAAGACAATCGTTATTTACGTTACATTTACCTTTCGAATATCTAAAAACATAGTCAAACTGGGAAGGTTTGAGAGCCTATCTATGAATACGAGCGGAACAATTGAGAGGGACGCCTTTGTTATGTGCAAAAAGTTTACAAAGAGGTTTTTGACCGTTATGAATTAGGAACTTAGCACCAAGAAGAAAGTTATTGAATTTTTCGACGCCAAAACCAACACTAAGGCTCTCTCTTCATTTGTTAGAATAGTTTCGCTCTGCATGATTTAGAGATCTTGAAGCAAATTGAAGCGGACACCAATCATGAGAAGAATCATCGTGTTGCTTAGTACGGCAGTAACCCCATAGCCAGAACTATCAGTTTCAAGGAAAGTTTCATGGTTAGGAGCAAACAATTTTAGAGGTCTATGCGAACGAAAAATATCCTTGATTATATGAACACTTTTATATCCTGTTCTGGAGTCCACTGGAAAAGTACATCTTTCTTTAGTAGCAAATACAGAGGATGTATGACATGAGAAAAGTTAGGTGCAAAACGACTATAGAAATTACACAATCCAATGAATGCTTGCAACTGTTTGAGGCTTTTAGAAACAGGAGCATTGAGAATTGCATCCATTTCCTCAGTATTAGGGTGAACACCTGTGTTATCGAAAACGTACCCTAGAAAAGACACATGATCAGTTGGAAGGTATATTTAGAAAGATTTAAGCGAATTCCAGCATTGTTGGGGATAGACAAGACTTTGGCAAGAACTTCCAAATGAGAATCATAAGAAGAGGTCAAAATGAGTAGATCATCCTGGTACACAATGATATTATCAATGCCAGAAAGAGTTTTATTCATGATCACTTGAAAAATGCCGGGACTTGCACGCAAACCATAGAGTACGTAATTGTACACAAATAGACCTTCCGAGGTGTTAATGGTCGTAAACTTTTTTGATTCTTCGTCCAAAAGAATTTGCAGAGACGCATTTGACAAATCAATTTTGAAGAAAAACTTTGCGTAGCTGACTTGAGAAATTACATCATCAATAACAGGTAGGACGGATTGAAAGGGATTCAACCAATTGTGAATGGAGGCTGAAAAATCTCCACAGATTCTTACACTGCCGTCAGACTTTGGAGCATTAACGGTGGAGATGCCATTGGCCAACATCCACTTTAGAAATTTTACCAAAACTCTGCGAGCGCTCCAGTTCGGTTTTGACAGTGTTTTAGTCTTACAGGAACAGGGCGTGCTTTACTAAGTACAGGAACTGAATTAGGCAACACATCAAGGTGAACGGTATCTTTAACGTTAGACTGTGAATCAGATGGCAAGTACGAATCCCATTTCGAAGACAAGCTTCTCGGCAAACTATGAGAATCTGTTTTGTTTATAGTGTCGCATTGATCAGGGATAACAACATTTATGTTAAGTTTAGAACAAATATCTCGGCCAAGTAAGTTTATTCTATCATCTTCCGCAATGAGAAACTTATGATTAAAACTAACGTCTTAATAACTAATGATTACTGAAGATTGACCAAGCAAATTTACAGAGCCACCACTGTATCCGAGCACTTTACTACACGAAGGATATATAACATCACCAACAGCAAGTGCATCACTTTTACGTATAGTAAAGACTGCACTGCCATTGTCAAGAAGAAATTCCACAGGTTTACCATTAAAATGGCATTTCAAAATCGTAGGCTCTGTAGTTACGGGAATTACAGTGGTGTTTATTAAGTCGATTGAGCGTACGGGACACAGATGCTAAGTTTCTCTCTTGTTCGCGAGCTCTTGTAAATCGGAGTGCTTCTCCAAATTCTGGTAGAACCTCTTCACGTGCTTATGCTCGCAAGTTTAAATGTTTTTGATCTAGTGCCGATTTCAATTCATTCTTCAAGGTGATCTTTTGTTCCAGTTCACGATGAACCAAGCTTTTCTTTTGTTTCAGTTTCTTTTGTTCCAGATCACGATGAACCAAGCTTTTCCTAAAATCGTAAGTCAATGTTGAGTTCCTCGCATCTCTATCGTAGAGGCGAACGTCAGTATAGGTTGGGAGAAAATCTTCTCGCACACACACCTCATGAGGTGTGTGTGCGAGAAGATTTTCTCCCGACCTATACTGCATGAGGTGTGTGTGTGCGAGAAGATTTTCTCCCGACCTATACTGACGTTCACCTCTACGATGGAGGTGCGAGGAACTCAACATTGACCTACGATTTTAGGAAAAGCTTGGTTCATCGTGAACTGGAACAAAAAATCACCTTGAAGAATGAATTCAAATCGGCACTAGATCAAAAACATTTAAACTTACGATCATCAGCACGTGAAGAGGTTCTACCAGAATTTGAAGTGGTGTTTATTCTAAAAAATGAGAATCATTCAAGTAATTATGTACATCAGAGAAATTATGAACAGTGTTACCGTCACACGTATCGTTCCTAGGTTTCTGTAGAGTGACTTCGTTTTTCCGCTGCAGAGACTCGCGTGAACTCAGCGTTGAAAAATCCTCTCTTCCGATGTTGCTATGATAAACAAACATTGGCATCTTAGGATGCTTTATTTCCAATCAAGCCTGATACATATGATCTTGAGCATTGGTTATTCAAATGCCTTATAACTAACACTATATATAGGACACCATGACGGTTCCCCCGTAAAGCCGGTACCCATTTCCGACATCTGGGTTGAGTGGGGTATTGTGCTTGAGCTTTCCCTTATACCCAACGGGGAAAATCTCCGCGCCAGCGCCGAGTTACGAACCCTCGACTCCCACATGCAAGGGCGATGCCTTAACCACTGTGCCACGGCGAGCACAGTGGTTAGGAAGTGAACCTCGATAACCGTTGCCAGTAGATTGTGTAATTTATATAGTCGTTTTTTACCTAACTTTTCACATGTCATGCATCCTCTGTATTTGCTACTAAAGAAAGATGTACCTTTCCAGTGGACTTCAGAACAGGATAAAAGTGATCATATAACCAATGATATCTTTCGTTCGCATAAACCTCTAAAATGGTTTGATCCCAACCATGAAACTCTTCTTGAAACTGATAGTTATGGCTATGGGGTTGATGCCGTATTTATGCAACGCGTTGATTCTTCTCATGATTGGTGTCTGGTTCAATTTGCTTCAAGATCTCTAAATAATGCAGAGCGAAACTATTCTAACATTGAAAGAGAGAGCCTCAGTGTTGTTTTTGGCGTCGAAAAATACAAGAAATTTCTTCTTGATGCTAAGTTCCTGTTATATCTCGCAGTGAGCCTTGCAAGGCAGGCGCTGCCTGATGTCTTTGTTGCACTTGGGTTTCGCATGTCTTGGAGCCGGAGGAGCCATAAACGACCGGAACTCTGACCGACGCAAGTCCTTTATGGTGTCTTGCCTTTGCGAAGTTTACGAGCCCCGGAAAGTCTTTGTTTGACTTCCGGGCACGACTAGTTATAAGGAAGATCTGTCACCGATGGAATTAGTACATTATTAGGAGCGTTGCTGTGCGTATACTTATCCTTCACCCGAGTTTGCGGCTTAGGGAACTGCAGTGAAGTTTAAGCTTCTGCTACAATACCTCTAGTAGTGCCGATAGTACGAGACTACAAATTGGCGACGAAGACTTCGAATCTCTGAAGTGAATTTGAACCTTTGAAACCAAGATGGCGTATTCTACATTTAGCTGTCCTCCATTCGACATTGAAGTGGAAACAGTGTGTGAATTTCTACAACGTTTAAACGTACAGAGTGCAGACGCTCTTCAGAAGGCGGGAAACAATGGCAGTAAGAAAGCTAGTGTTTTAGTTAAAGCCTTGCCTGTAAACATTATTACTGATCTACAACGAAGAATTAAACCTACGTTACTCTCTGATGCTGCGTATGATGAACTGGAAGAAAAGTTAATACAGCAATTTGAAATCAAGAAATCTATTGTGGGCGCATCAGTTACATTTTTAAACAGAAAGCAAGGTGTTAATGAATCCATAGAAAGTTTTGCTAAAACGTTAAATAACTTAGCATCTGCGTGCAACTACGAAAATTGCTGTCGCGATCGTCTATTGGGAGATGCCTTTGTGGCTGGTCTACATTCAGCGCAAATTCTCAGTGCAGTTCTACAGAAGTGTGACGGAAAAACATTCAACGAATGTGTTGAACATGCAAAACTCATTAAACAGTTAAGTTCCGATGCGCAAGATATTATTCGTGAGGATTCATCTTCATCGTTTTTCACAACAGAAAAAATACAGCCGAACTACACATGCATCCGTTGCGGAGCTAAGCAAAAGCATCTTGCAAAGAATTGCTATGCATTGAAACTGAAGAGTAATACATGTGGGAAGACAGGCCACATTTCTAAAGTTTGCAAATCTACGACGGCAGCACGGCCTTCTCCGGCGGAGCCTACACGAAGGGAGCCTACAGGAAGAGAAATGGACGCAGCTCGCACTTACATAGTGCAGCCGGAAAGAAGTGATTATCATTGCAACGTCGGAAAAGAAGATGGGTCAATGAAGAGTTCACGTGAACCTCCACAGCGGAAGAACGAAGTTGTTCTACAAAACCCTAGGAAGGACAACGGTGACGGTAATTTCTATGATAATCACTTGAATGACTCTCATTTTTTTAGAGTAAACACCACTGTAATTCCCGTTACAAAAGAGCCTACTATGTTAACATGCAACTTGAATTGTAAACCTGTTGAATTTCTGCTTGAAAATGGTAGTGCAGTCTCAACTATACATAAAAGAGATGCACTTGCAGTTGGTGCTGTTATAAGTCCTACGTGTAGCAAAATGCTCGGATACAGTGGTGGCTCTGTAAATTTGCTTGGTCAATCTTCAATAATCATTAGTTATAAAGACGTCAGTTTTAATCATAAGTTTCTCATTGTGAAAGATGATAGAATCAACTTGCTTGGCCGAGATATTTGTTCTAAACTCAACGTAAATGTTGTCATTCCTGATAAATACGACACTATAAACAAAACGGATAGCCATAGTGTGCCGAGAGGCTTGTCTTTGAAATATGATTCGCACTTATCATCTGATTCACAGTCGAACGTTAAAGATACCGTTCATCTTGATGTGTTGCCTGATGCAGTTCCTGTATTTGTAAAGCACGCCCTGTTCCTGTAAGACTGAAAGACTCTGTCAGAGCCGAGCTTGAGCGCTTGCAGAGTATGGGTAAAATTTCTAAAGTGTATGATAGCCAATGGGTATCTCCTACCGTCAATGTTCTAAAGTCTGACGGCAGTGTGAGAATCTGTGGCGATTTTTCAGCCTCCATTAACAATTTTCTGAATCCAGTTCAATCTGTTCTACCTGTCATTGATGATGTAATTTCTCAAGTCGAAGACGCGAAGTTTTTCTCCAAAATCGATGTGTCAAATGCATTTTCTGCAAATTCCGTTGGACGAAGAGTCAAAAAAGTTTACGACCATTAACACCTCGGAAGGTCTATTTATGTACAATCACTTACCTTATGGATTGCGTGCAAGCCCTGGCATTTTTCAAGCGTTCATGAATAGGACTCTTTCTGGCATCGATTACATCATTGTGTACTAGGATGATCTACTAATTTCGACCTCTTCCTATGATGCTCATTTGGAAGTTCTTGACAAAGTGTTGTCTGTCCTCAAAAATGCTGGAATTCACTTAAATCTCTCTAAATGTGCCTTTTTAACTGATCGTGTGTCTTATCTAGGCTACGTTTTCGATAACAAAGGTGTTCACCCATGTTCTGAGAAGGTAGACGCAATTCTCAATGCTCCTGTTCCCAAAAACCCTAAACAGTTGCAAGCTTTCATTGGATTGTGTAATTTCTACAGTCGTTTTGTACCCAATTTTTCTCTTGTCATGCATCCTCTGTATTCGCTAATTAGGAAAGATGTACCTTTCCGGTGGACTCCAGAGCAAGATAAAAGTGTCCAAATAATCAAGGATATCTTTCGTTCGCATAAGCCTCTAAAAATGTTTGATCCCAACCATGAAACTCTCCTTGAAACGGATAGTTCAGGTTATGGGGTTGCTGCCGTACTCATGCAACGCGTTGGTCCTTCTCATGATTGGTGTCCTGTTCAATTTGCTTCTAGATCTCTAAATAATGCAGAGCGAAACTATTCTAACATCGAAAGAGAGAGCCTAAGTGTTGTCTTCGGTGTTGAAAAATTCAAGAAATTTCTTCTTGGTGCTAAGTTTATTATTCATAACGATCAAAAACCACTTTGTAAACTTTTTGCACATAACAAGGGTGTACCTCTCAATTGTTCCGCTCGTATTCAAAGATGGGCTCTCAGAATGTCCCAGTTTGACTATGTTTTCAACTACTCGAAAGGCAAATGTAACGTAAATAGCGATTGTCTTATCAGGCTTCCTCTACCCACAACAGTAACAGAACTAGAACCGTACGAAATGATCTTTGCAGTGAACTCTCTCGAGAAAACTCCAGCTACGTATGAAAATATAAAAACTCACACTGATGCGGATAGTGAACTATGTCAACTCAAAGAATACATAAAGTTTGGCATGCCCCCTAAACCTAATCCTAACTTGTCTAAATTTAAGAACCTGCTGCCTCAGATGACCATCATGAAAATTGTATACTTTATAAAGAAAGGGTTTTAATTCCCAAGTCATTACAGAGTTTAGTTCTTGAAACATTTCATGATGGACATCCTGGCATTTGTGGCATGAAGTCGGTGGCCAGATCAGTTATTTGGTTTCCCGGAATGAACTCAACTATTGAAGACATTGTAAAAAGTTGCCCTCAATGTCAATTAAATCGAGCAAAACCTAAGTCTAAATTGTCAAAATTCTAGCCATTGCTCGATCACTAGAGTCCATAACGAACTTTATAAGGCAGATTTATGAGCCTTCAGCGATAAAGTTCCTGGACTGTGATTAACTTGATCAGTCTAGAATTTAATAACGCAAGTAATTTGAGACTAAGCGGATCAAAGGCGGGTGTTTCCCACAACTTCGGCGGGAAAACGCATAAGCAAACTAAAAAGTGTACGTCTGTTCTTCTGGCATCGAATCCCAAGCCACAGCCAGGGATTCGGAGAAGCTGACGAGCGGGTCGGCCGGAGGCTGACCAATCAGATGAACCTATGCCGTGGGCGTGAGCACATCTCCTTAAGTGTGCCGCTGCTCTTCGGCTATCCGCCTTCGCTGCTGGGGACTTTTGAGTTCTCATCGGCCGGCTACATTGGAGCTAGTTCTCCTGAACTTACTTAACGAACGAAGTGTTCAGGTAAGCCCTTAGCTTTATGTTCCGCTTTTGCTCTTAAATTGCTTTGTGTCCTAGCGTTACCGACCCCTCCTGGGTGTCAGACAAATGTGTGTGCAATGGGACCCGTTAAATTAGGGTCTTATTGACCATTGTGCCAGGTAATTTGCGCACAAAATTTGTAGAATGGCCCACTCCTTCTCGTCCTGTTGAACGTATTCATGCTGATCATTTTTTCTACGAGAATAATATTGTTTTCATTGCTGTAGATGCATTGTCTAAATATATAGAATGCGAAGTTGTACCATCCACGAGTGTATCAGATACTGTCGATGCTTTGAGAATGATTTTCAGCAGAAACGGGTTGTGTGATGTGCTCGTAAGTGACAATGCTTCTAACTTTTCATCTCAAGACTTTAAAGATTTTCTAATTTCCAACGGCATTGAGCACCTCACACCTCCGCCGTACTCTCCAGCAAACAATGGTCAAGCTGAGAGGGGGGTAAGAGTCATTAAAGACTTGTTGAAAAAACTCTAGTCTTCCGAATCGTTCAAATCACGTCTTGCAAAAGGGTTATTTCAATCACATTGCATTCCTCATAATGTCACAAAAATTGCTCCCTCTATTGCGCTGAACAATCGGTAAATTTGTTACTTTTAGAGATAGAGTTCATCCTAAATACTCTGTGTCCAGGTCTAAGCCTACGTATGTAACTCAATTTGATGTCGGTGATCATGTTCTTGCTCAGAATTTGAGAGATGGTCCCAAGGGGCTGAAGGGAATTATTGTTGGTAAAGTTGCTGTTAATATCTTTCATGTTCAAATCTTACCATTAAATGTAATCTGGAAGAGACATTCAAATCAGCTGCTTCATTCTTCTAGTAATTTAGGATCTTTCAGTAGCAAGGCGTTCAGTTGTTGTTAGCAGTTCACCTTTACACAATGAACCGCGTAGATCAGGTAGAATACCGAAACATGTGATGCGAATGGGTTGTTGAGTTATGCCTTCCGTTTTTCATATATTCATCTAAAGGGAGGGAAATTGTTGTATCTCGCAGTGAGCCTTGCAAGGCAGGCGCCGCCTGATGTCTTTGTTGCACTTGGGTGTCGCATGTCTTGGAGCCGGAAGAGCCATAAGCGACCGGAACTCTGACCGGCGCAAGTCCTTTATGGTGTCTTGCCTTTGCGAAGCTTACGAGCCCCGGAAAGTCTTTGTTTGACTTCCGGGCACGACTAGTTATAAGGAAGATCTGTCACCGATGGAATTAGAACATTATTAGGAGCGTTGCTGTGCGTTTACTTATCCTTCACCCGAGTTTGCGGCTTAGGGACTGAAGTGAAGTTAAAGCTTCTGCTACAATACCTCTAGTAGTGCCGATAGTACGACACTACAGTTCCTTATTCACAACGATCAAAAACCTCTTTGTAAATGTTTTGCACAAAACGAAAGCGTACCTCTCAATTATTTCGCTCGTATTCAAAGATGGGCTCTCAAACTTTCTCAGTTTGACTATGTTTTCAGCTATTCGGAAGGTAAATGTAACGTAAACAGCGATTGTCGTAGTAGGCTCCCTCTACCCACAACTGTAACAGAACTAGAACCGTACGAACTGGTCTTTGCAGTGAACTCTCTCGATAAATCTCCTATTACGTGTGAAAAGATAAAAACTCATACTGATATGGATAGTGGACCATGTCAACTCAAAAAATACATAAATTTTGGCATGCCTCCTAAATCTAATCCTAATTTATCTTGTCTAAATTTAAGAATCTGCTACCTCAGATGACTATCATGAAAGGTCGTATACTCTATAAAGAAAGGGTTTTAATTCCCAAGTCATTACGTAGTTTAGTTCTTGAAACATTTCTTGATGGACATCCTGGCAATTGTGGCATGAAATCGTTGGCCAAATCTGTTATTTGGTTTCCCGGAATGGATAAAATTATTGAAGACATCGTAAGATGTTGCCCTCAATGCCAATTAAATCGAGCAAAGCCTAAGTCTAGAAACATAGAATAGCCTACTCCTTCTTGTCCTTTTGAACGTATTCATGTTGATCACTTTTTCTACGAGAATAAAAATGGTTTTCATTGCTGTAGATGCATTATCTAAATATATTGAATGCCAAGTTGTACCATCCATGAGTGTGTCAGATACTATTGATGCTTTGAGAATGATTTTCAGCAGAAACGGGTTGTGTGATGTGTTCGTAAGTGATAATGCTTCTAACTTTTCATCTCAAGACTTCAAAGATATTCTAATTTCTAATGGCATTGAGCACCTCACACCTCCGCCCTATTCTCCAGCCAGCAATGGTCAAGCTGAGAGGGGGGCAAGTGTCATCAAAGACCTGTTGAAAAAACTTTCTTCTCCCGGATCGTTCAAATCCCGTCTAGCAAAAGCGTTATTTCAATCACATCGTATTCCTCATAGTGTCACAAAAATGGCTCCCTCTGTTGCGCTCAACAATCGTAAATTTGTTTCTTCCAGATGTAGAGTTAATCTTAAATATTCTGTGTCCAGGACCTAAGCCTATGCATGTAACTCAATTTGATGTAAAGAAACTGCACAACAATTACACATTAACGTTCTTTTACAATTCTAGATTAATGGCAGTATGGATCCAGTCAAATATTTATGTTCAAAGATAGTTTTGTAATCTTGGTAATCTTTTGTAGTTGCATGCATATATGATTTTATATAGGTGATAAAGTTGAATTTCACGCATATAAATCTCTATATGAGTGTAAATAAATCCTCGATACTACTATGTGAATGTGTATGTGCAACATAAAATTACCTATGAACATAGATATTTGAATGGATCCATACAGCCATTTATTTAAAATCGTAAAACAACTTTAATGTGTAGTATATGGTTCTATCTGTAGTTCTATCTGTTACTTCGCTCAAAGATCTGAATCACACTCTGCCTCCTGATGCTGGATACTTACCACATTTTACGACAGCTTATTTTTCTTTACGACAGATATTTTTTGAATTCCTTGCTGGAAGGAAAAACGTTTTTCTTGCTCATCACATCCAATAGATACATACGTAACACAAAAAAAGCTCAAATTACCAAGTGATTACGTCAATTCTTAACTCAACTTAGGGTTGGATTACTTTGAACTTGACTCGAATTAAGTTGAACTTGACTAGGATTAATTTGAACTTGACTTGGATTAAATTGAACTTGGCTTGGATTAAATTGAACTTGACCTAAATTAATTTGAAGGGAAAAAGGTGTAGTATTGCATCAGAATCAGATGCGTCTCCTCGTAACGTATTTGCAAGGTATCCAAAAGCTCTAAATTGTACATCTTAACACGTGAACCGCCATGTGAGCCACAAGTGGCACACGGAGGGAATTTTCATCATGCTGCTCACCGACTAGAAGTCACATAATTTTCATCAATATCTCACAGAAGCTAAATGAAGGCACGATCCCAATTTTATAGTCACTATTTTCAGAATTGCTTAATACAATTGACTATAAATTTGAGTTGAATATTGAACTTTCGCTTAACCCATGGCAGTCATCGTGTTAAGCAGATTCGCTGGATGCACTCGCTTTCGAAACTAAATGATTAGCTTCCTCAATAGAAAATTTAATGTTGTGGTACGATGGAGTGTTATCAATTTCAGAAACAATAAGTACTTATATTCTTGCTTACAGGATACCTACTGCATAAATATCGGCAAGTCACGTGATCATCAGTTTTCAAATGCTTGAATATTTCGCCTGACTTGTTTACAGTGAAGCACAACAGAATAAGGGTGCCTGCACACCTAAAGACTGAAAGCGAGAAAGCAGGCGAGAGTGAAAGATGTCAGGCGAAAAGTTAAACTACAGCACACCAAAAGACGGCTGCCGGCAGTTCTAACCAGACTGTCATTGAGAGTGGGCTGTAATCAGCGATCCAAGCATGAGTTCGTAATGTCGAGTTTCATTCCTATTTCATCCCATTGCTTTGAAACAGGTTATCTGTCACTGTGGTTTGGATCTTTTGAGTTCCAAAAGAACAGTATAGCATGAACTTCGAAAATTAGGAGTTCAGTCTATGCTGGAGGAATTGGGCAGCGTACCTTTTATTGACAGGGTCAGAAATTGACGGTATCGAGTTCGCATGATCAATAATGTTCTGTCAATAAAGTAGTTGCGCGGACTTCCTAGGAAGTGGTTAGTGTTGTGCTGAAATAATGGAGAAAAAAAGTTTTGCTCTGCACTAATGGTTTAGCGACAGAAAAAGAGAGGAAATCGGAAAAAATGGGCGAAGCAGTCGATTTGGAAACGCAATATGTACACTCATGTGAATTTATTAAATGACATATGGGTAACGGAACTGGAACACTTTTATAACTACTTCCGAATAAACTATGACATCTATTGAGAATTCAAAGTCCAACAACCCCCAGAAACAGTTAATGAATCTAGTACGGGAAGCTTACGTCCT
>JACJUY010002576.1:91120-101216 GCA_014220935.1 Platorchestia sp. MABIK | reverse complement strand
TGATGTGTTGGGTAGTGTTAAAAGTTGAGAGTGAGAAAAAAGGCTGGTATTCATAGTTTATATACCAGCGTTATAGAGTGTTAGAAAACATTGGGGGGAAATCATTAACGAAAATAGAAAACAACAGAGGACCAAGAATGGATCTTTGAAAAACACCAACATTATTTTTAATGAATATTTGCAACTTGTTATGTAAGAGAACTGCATGAGACCGATTTAATAAGTAGCTTTTAAACATTCCGTATCAACTCCTAAGTTCAATTTATTTCGTAGAAGTCGATCATGTTCGACGCTATCGAACGCTTTGGAGAGATCTAATAGCAGCAAGAGTGCTACAATTTTTAGATCGGTATCACTGTATTTTTTCAGTGATATTAAGCAGAGCGTCTTGAGAGTTAGTATTCCTCCCATGGGCATATTGATTTCGATGAAGAAAATTTGACTCATCCAAGTGAGATGACAGTTGACTTGTTATCACTTTCTCCAATATTTTGGACAGGACAGGTAAAAGACTTATGAGCTTGTAATTTGATGCTGTTTTTATGTCACCAGTTTTATGGAACGGTCCAATTATGTTTCCATTGGTTGGGGAATTTATTAGTTGCTATTGATGCATTGATTGTCAAACGTATCAATGGTGAGGTAACTAGGAAGCTGTCTTTGATATGTTGAAGGCTGATACCATCATGCCCGACTGCCTTTCTGTTTTTCAATTTTTATACTCTGTAACTCTGATAAATCGATAGAACGTGATCTCCACCGGACACCAACCCTTGAAGGTGCAGTAGGTCACGAAATTTCAATTGACGGTTGATTTGGATTGGTTTTACATACTTCATTGAAAACTTGAGCACCCACTTTTGAAAAGAATGTGTTGAAATTTGTGGCTGTTGCTAAGGGATTTTCAAAATTACTTTTGAGGTATAAATTTTTAAATTGGGCAACCTCACTAATGATTTCCTATGTTCGTTTTGGGTTATTTTTTGCCGTTTTAAAAGTTCCTGGTGCAAGTGAGTTTATATTGCTTCTGAGATTTTCTTCCGAAGAATCTTTTCATGCTCATTATATTTCTTGTACAAAATACTATCTGATTCATTGTTTTCGTACTCTCGTAATTAAATTTTTTTATTCTGCTTAGCTCTTTAATTTCGTCAGTAATCCAAACAGCGCGTTTTGGTTTTTTGTTTTTTTGATGATGTAAGGTGCGCATTCATTGAGAGCTGCTGTTAAATTTTCGTTGAAGTTTGAGACTTGTATGTCAACATCGTCAGATTGTATCATGTTCTGAAATTCGGTGCGCTATTTAGTAGTTTTCATTAAAAAGTTCCGCTGAATGATGACTTTTCAAGTAGTAAGTCATCCATGGATTTTTTTTTAAATTTACAAACTTTATCTCCGTTTGCACTCACTTATTATAATTTCGCTCTCATCAATCGAGTTTCAAAAAATTAACGGAAATAGCTGGAGTTTTTAAAAAACGATTCAGTGATATAATATTTGAATCATTTTATGGCGGATATATTAGAAAATTCAAGTGATTTCTTTTAAGTGAATGTGAATTTTAACACTAGTAAACAGCAGTTATGAGCGACTAGCACGCATTAGGGTACACAAGCAAGAAATCAATGTAGGATATTAAATATATATATATATATATATATATATATATATATATATATATATATATATATATCTATATAGACCTCATCCTTCAATCCAGAGAAAAACTTGTCGCTCCCCCCTTCCCGCCTGTACATATTTTCTATATTGTCCTAGCAATGCATCCGCAAAAAACTTTTCTTGGGCTTCATATGTGGGAAAAATTTAAATCATCTGTTTTTTTACGTTCTTAAATTATGTGAGCTTAGTAATCTGTTTCAGAGAGGAGGATTTTGTTTTGAATATTTTTCGTAGAAAAATGTGTTTAATTGGTGATATTTCAATGATCTTATATTTGTTTATAATCATTTCCCTCGACACACGGTATTAGACAATTTTTGTAATCATTAAAGCTATCCCGATTAAAAACTTTCTTAATAAGCCTTTACACGTGAATGGGAAAAGGTTCGTTTCAAACATCGGAGTTGTGAACTAATACATTTCCTCAAAATTATTTCATGTCAACTTTTTATTTTTTCAAATCAATTTAACTCTTCGTAATACAAATCCTCGAAGTTATCTTACATCGACTTGTTTTTTTCCGACACCCTCGTAGTTTTCATACAGCGAATCCGTAAAATTATTCCGCATGAAAAGGAAGAAAAAAAAAGAAAAACCATTTATTTCCAAAAAATTTGACACATATGAAACATGACAACATATTGGCTTTTGAAAATTTCTTAATATAAGACGTCCTTAGACAAACGTACCATACGAGGGGTACTAATAGACAAACTATACGTGGTGTACTAATAGACAAACTATACGTGGTGTACTAATAGACAAACTATACGAGGTGTACTAATAGACAAACCATACGAGGTGTACTAATAGACAAACTATACGAGGTGTACTAATAGACAAACCATACGAGGTGTACTAATAGACAAATTGTACGAGGTGTACTAATAGACAAACCATTCGAGGTGTACTAATAGACAAACTATACGAGGTGTACTAATAGACAAACCATACGAGGTGTACTAATAGACAAATTGTACGAGGTGTACTAATAAACAAATTGTGCGAGGTGTACTAATAGACAAACTGTACGAGGTGTAACTAATAGACAAACTGTACGAGGTGTACTAATAGACAAACCATACGAGGTGTACTAATAGACAAACTGTACGAGGTATACTAATAGACAAACTGAACGAGGTATACTAATAGACAAACCATACGAGGTGTACTAATAGACAAACTGTACGAGGTGTACTAATAGACAAACCATACGAGGTGCACTAATAGACAAATTGTACGAGGTGTACTAATAGACAAACCATACGAGGTGTACTAATAGACAAATTGTACGAGGTGTACTAATAGACAAACCATACGAGGTGTAATAACAGACAAACTATACGGGGCGTGCTAATAGATTAACCCCGTCAAGGGCTAATTAAATTGAAAATATCATCTCTTGGATATTTTATACTCCAAGAGATGGCTGAAAACCTATATTTAATATAAATACTAATAGAGAATTCTTCGGTATTCCTAAATTATTAGTTGAATCGAAGTAAGAAAAGACAAAAAACGGTATACCGAAGCGTATTGAAACACCGTCGTAAATGACTATCAAGTCTTGAGAAAAGTTTAGTCACAAAGTAATTTATAAAGAACACTGCGCAACACAACACGCACATCTAGAAACGCGTAATGACTTTTTTAGCTTTCGACATCACCAATGCTACAGCGTAACCACGAAGGTTAGGAACTGTGTGCCAACGTAAGGAATGTTTTGAACGTGATTGTTTGCCGCTGGAGGCGTTTGTTCTGTTTTCAAGCAGTAATTTGTCTTTATCTCTAAGTTATTTCTAACTTCACGAAAACAATCGTTTCATATAAGGATATTCGAAATTACAGATTGGCAGAACAATAATACATCTTTCTCGTATACTCATTCTCTGACGCACGATATTCAGCTGCCGTCTCACTCCGGCCTCATGGGATGACAGAGTTGCCACTTGAAATGACAAAAGTAGCCGTTTGGGTGAGAATTGTCATTTAGGATGATTAGAAATACCAATTTGGATGAACAGAATTTTCATTTGGGATGATTAGAGATGCCATTTAAGATGACCGGAGTTGCCATTTGGGATGACAAAGATTGCTATTTGGTATGACCCAAGTTTCCACCACACAAAGCTGGGTCGATGACTATAGTTACCATTTAAGCCGTCATTTAGACGAAAATCTTCGAATTTGACCATTTTTCAAAATCTGGCAAGCCTCCAGAGTGGCCGAATGCTGAGTGACGCACATTGATTAAATTCCATTTAAAAAAGCTTCAATTTAACAATGTTGACCGTGAAAAGGTACTACACTAGGTTAAGATACAACTAAAGATACTGCTAGGTTAAGCATAACTGTACACCTTAGAATAGTATTGATGATAGAATGTCCTTGATATCACTAAACTTATTTGGGCCCACAAGTAGCTACACTCAAATGAGCCCATTGTACCAGACATAAGTAACAATCTAATGCTGCATCTTTTGTAGTAAATAATTTATAATTAAATTGTTGATATTATAAAAAATTGTTTAAACTGTTTAAAGATGAATTTGGCAACCCTACTGATGACAGCGGCGCCAGATGCGCTGCAGACGATGCACCCTGGGGGTCTGCGTGAGATCATATTCTCAGAGCTACGGTGCTCTTTTTAACCTCTGTACTTCTTTCTTCCGTGCTTGGGATACCCACAATAATTGATAATGCATGAATATTTCCACCAAATATTCACTCATGACTGTTATTCATGCGTTGATCCATTAATGTTTCATGCGATCTTGCTGTTCATGCATATGTCCATGCGTAAATTCATGCATAATTCATGGGTTCATTCTTGCATTCGATTCATTAATACTGCATACCTTCACCCAATTCATCAAAAAATTTAAGCAGAAATTGATGCATGCATTCATACTTCATAATAAAACTTGATTTCGTGGTTGAAAAACACACGATAATTGCGCAAGGTGTTCATTAACTAAGTTGCGCTTGAATTTACGCAGCGATTGCTACTTTTTGATCGGTAGCAATTTATCGGTATTTGTTATTTCAGAAGTAAGATTTCCCCTTGAAATATTAGAAATAAAATATGTTGTGCAACTTTTCCGTTAGACGATTTTCTTGCACAAAGCACTTTTTATACCATGCGTCGCTCAACAATTTTCAGGAACGAATTATTTTTTAGATTTTATGTACATCGATAAATTGCTAAATGTAAATGTATCCAAGGGGGTTGAAGCCGATAGAAAATAGTTGAAATTAGAAATGCTCAAGAAAATGAAAATTGTAACCTCATGAGAATTGTAACCTCATGAAAATCGAACTGAACACGCAGCAGTCAAAGTGCTCCTGATCTTTTATCGGTAATTGTCACTTGTTTGATTTGGCAGCTAAAAAACCACGTTCCACTTCAAAGAAGAACGCAGTGATTTGAACCGAAGCAAAGTGACTCAGCATTTCCCTCACCGAGCTTCGGGTTAGGGATGTCGTTCAGTGACAAAAATGTGTCTCAAATATTCCATACTCTATCAGAGCAATGTGTTGTCAACTTGAAGTCAAATGCCTGGCGTTTTTGGATGACTCGAGGGTTTTTGTGTTCACCGTAAAAATCTTTCCTCGGATAGAGAACATTATCTGGTAACATTAATTAGTTAATAAATTAATTACACTAATAGTAAAAACTTTGATGAAATATAGAACATAGTTAATTCAAGGCATGTAAGCACAGACATTTAATTGATTGAAGGTTCAAGATGAACTATACGCGCAAGAAATGCACTTTTTATTGAGACAATGTCCATGTACAACACCAATCAGGATGTTGACAAAGCAAAAACGCGACACGTCCACCACTGAAACACGAATTAATGATACAGCATGAATATGTCGCTCTGTATTAAAATTCACTGAGTACCTCATTACGAAATATACAGAAATGAGTTTTCCATCACGACGGAAATAAATACATAGATGTGGAGGTGAGTAAAATCAGCAGTGATCAGCCAAAAGAAGGCTGTTTAAACAACTTGCTTCGTCGTGGCAGCACAGCTGGCGACGTAAGTTTCAATTGACTCGACTACCCAACGCGATGGTTTGCCGCAGAAATATCGTAAAATTTGAGCATTTTCAAAGAGTTTGAACTCAGCATCAAAAAGAAACAGAAAACACCCAACCAGAGCAAAAAAGAAAATACTCAAAAAAACTTGATGATTTTGAGCAGGAAAAATAGCTCGCAGCGTAGCCAAGCCGACATGAGTGCTTACGCTTGCGGCTGTACCGCAAAGACGATGTGAATTTGTTTCAAAATTTGACTGTGGACCATGTCGATGCCCTTAAAAAAAATTTTGATGATGTTCATTAACATTTTATTAACGAACATTTTGAACACAGTTGACAGCTCTAACGAAGCTGATTTCAGGTTAGTGAATCAAATACTAAAAAAACACCTTTGAATTCAATTCTTTAAAAATTTAAAAGCGAAGAATAAAATTTTAAACATTTTGAACGTTTCGGGATAAATCCCATCATCAGCTGAAAAAACACACATGAAAGTAAATTTGATTAGTTATAGAAACCAACGGTTCATGAGACCATAATAAATTAGATGGAAATGCACAGTGGGAAGGAACTAGACATATCATTTAGTGCTGGTCTACCCTTTAAAATATGCAGAGACTAAAATACGTACATCAGTGAAATTTGACCCCTGCCCTATGATTGAAAAATTATTGTTGGCGATAATTGAATCGCAGTTGTCTGCGTGAACACGGATTGCAAAATGGGGTGGTTGTCCTAGCCTTGATCCTGTGCGGTCGCTGACTCCTCTATGCTCAGTGATCCTCTGTCCTAGGGTACGACCGGTGCAACCGACGTACCTGGATGCACACTGTGCACAACAATATTCATAAATAACTGAGGATCGCATCGCAACGGGAAGTTTCTCCTTGAAACAGAAAAATGATCTAATAGAAAAATTGTTCACACAAACAACATGTAAATTAATTTTGAAATATTTAACCACAAGAGATTTTAGCTCTTCTTTTGGTTTCTCAGATTGAGCACCGAAATATTGAAGAGAAATGTAAAGTTTGTTATTAGGGTCATCGGTGGTCGGATGACTATTAAGCTTTTTGGACAAAGCAGTTTTGGACAAAGCAGTTGTTGAAGCAGTTTTTGTCCAAAAAGCTTAATAGGCATGCAGACAATTGCGATTCAATTATCTCCAACAATAATTTTTCAATCATAGGGCAGGGGTCAAATTTCACTTATTTACGTATTTTAGAGTCTCTGCATATTTTAAAGGGTAGACCAGCACTAAATGATATGTCTAGTTCCTTCCCACTGTGCATTTCCATCTAATTTATTATAGTCTCATGAACCGTTGGTTTCTATAACTAATCAAATTTACTTTCATGTGTGTTTTTTCAGATGATGATGGGATTTATCCCGAAACGTTCAAAATGTTTAAAATTTTATTCTTCGCTTTTAAATTTTTAATAAATTTGCGTTATCGCCAAGTAAAAGATGAATTCAATTCTTACTAGTTAGAAGAAAAAACGAGGAATTATGCTTTGGTTTGCAGTGTTTAAACTACGAACATAATAATAATCATAGCAAAAATAATGGCAATAAAAACAGTACTTCACTATATTACGAGGCTCATTTTCGTTGGATAGCTGAAAGGAAAAATGGCGCAGAAAAAAAGTTACGTCCGCAAAACTCACCAAACGGAATTGAACATAAGAGTACGTTACTATATTATTATACTATATATACACACACACATAATCTAAAAACATACTAAAATCCTTTTGAGGAGAAGCAATAAATGACAACATGTAGGACAACAGGACAAAAATATCACAAGACTGCCCAAAGCGCAGTTTTGTACATTGTTGATGCAACATAGATCATAGAAAGAGCATTTATTCAATATTATCTCTCGATATTTTTTACACCGCTTCCACATCCTGAAGAGATTATCACGCTCTGGTCCACTAAGCATGACTGCATGAGAGTAGAAACTTAAAATCATGAGCGCAACGCTCGTGATCCGAATCTTACGCTCCCCTACAACCCGTGTGATAGCGCCATCTCACGAAGAATGGGCAGTGAAACACGAACTCTGGTACTTAATAGGAATAATTCCAGTTTTTACTGAAGTACTGTATTCTCCTTTCGTTCTTGTCATTGAAAGAAGAAGTGTATCAGTGATTCGGTCAGAGCTCCATTCAATATCTGTGATTTTTTACAGTCGTCTTTGTATTTATATACATATATATATAACACAGCCGTCAGAACTGATGGTATTCCTCTCATATTTTAGACATCTTGAGACGGAACGTGAACCAAAAATAATTGATATGGACTAGCAGATGTGAAGGAATTTTTCCTCCTGTCATTTTTTATTTAAAAACTATCAGAATCTCTCACCCACAGACTTTTGAATCTCATAATGCCTATGCAAGGGATAACCTTGAGAATTTAATATTGTATTTAATATTTAATACGAGACATTCACAAGAAATATATTTTTACGATGCCCTTCTGTCGAAATGAGAGTAGACCACAGGCTTACAGAAAGGTTCGCGTCACAAGTGAAAAAAATCCCGCGATTAAAATGTTCACAACTACAACGCTGCGAAATGCTGATATCGCTGCAGCAGGTCGGTGGGCACAGACCGAGTTGTTGTGTTCGCAGCGGCCACCAAATCTTGCGCTTGAACCGGTCTCACGGTCACCTGAGGGATGAAAAATACTAAGTATCATTCCAATGCTTATTGTGGAGCTAAGTCCTAACGCGATTGCTTAAGATGGTCTGATAACTAGAGTGGGGCAATGAAACCCGAACTCTCATGTCGAATTGCAACTCATGTATCACTGATCCACTCTTTCAATAACGGAACCCACACGAAAATAATTGAATTAATTACTGAGTTATTAATTGTCGTTCAATGTCTGAGGTCGCGTTCATGTTGCTCATCCTGTGAATACAGCTCCTCACGCCATGGGTTGTCTAATAAGGTGCTGCAAAATCTGAAAGTCTGACGCCAAAATTAAATATGGAGAATAGACCTACTGGAAACACAAAATTAGATTTACAGAAACTTCGCCAAGAACTCGTGCAGTATCTTACTCCTCTAAGAGACCAATTCTGAGAAGAATTTGCATTGAATTTGTGTTCATTCAATAATCTATGTTTATGGAGCTGGATTTTGAAGAGGGAACAGATTTTTTAATTTTCATTTCCTTTTAAGAACAACATCGAAATAAAACTTTTTCATGAAATTTTATACACAGAAAATAAATACCACTCGAAATCAGTGACCACGTTTTTCATGGACAGAGTACATATTGTAAGTCAATTCTAGGGCCGCTGACCTGTTGGTAAATCAGTGGACACATTTTTTGTGGAAAGAGTTTTATTACAAGTCAATTCTAAAGTCACTAAGTCAATGACAAATCAATGGATACATCATTCGCTGACAGAGTTTTATTATAAGCCAATTCCAAAGTCAATAAGCCGATGACAAATCACTGGAAACATTTAACTACATCAATTCCAAAGTGACTGACCCGATGACGAGGCAGCTTGTCGAGTGTGAACTGCATGGCACCGAGCGTATCACTGCTACACGGCATGATCATGTTGCCTGCAAGGCGATGCACCATAATGTTAGTTGTTTGAAGGGTAGGGACATGAGCTGGAGTGTAGTGGATCAAACATACGATGTGTGCACCATAATGTTAGTTGTTTGAAGGGTAGGGAAACACGAGCTGGAGTGTAGTGGGTCAAACATCCAATGTGTGCACCATAATGTTAGTTGTTTGAAGGGTAGGGACATGAGCTGGAGTGTAGTGGGTCAAACATACGACGAGTGCACCATAATGTTAGTTGTGTGAAGGGTAGCGACACACGAGCTGGAGTGTAGTGGATCAAACACACGATGTGTGCACCATAATGTTAGTTGTTTGAAGGGTAGGGACACACAAGTTGGAGTGTAGTGGATCAAACATACGATGTGTGCATCATAATGTTAGTTGTTTGAAGGGTAGGGACACGAGCTGGAGTGTAGTGGATCAAACATACGATGTGTGCACCATAATGTTAGTTGTTTGAAGGGTAGGGACACACGAGCTGGAGTGTAGTAGATCAAACATACGATGTGTGCACCAAAATGTTAGTTGTTTGAAGGGTAGGGACACACGAGCTGGAGTGTAGTGGATCCAACATACGATGTGTGCACCATAATGTTAGTTGTTTGAAGGGTAGGGACACACGAGCTGGAGTGTGGTGGATCAAACATACGATGTGTGCACCATAATGTGTTATACTCTTCCGTATAACTGTCTTTGGTCTCCGACCAAAGAAAAAAAGAAAACAACGCTAAGAACTGGAGGAGATGACTGGCCAGCATTG
>JACJUY010002576.1:77191-90015 GCA_014220935.1 Platorchestia sp. MABIK | reverse complement strand
CCAATACTACGCCCAACAGAAGCAAAATTTCGTAAATCACTTAGTTAAAATTTATTAGACATGGCACTTTATACCTTCAAACAAAAATTAATTTGATGATGTGTTACAATATAAGATTTCACTATTCCATTATTACTGCATGTAATTTTTGCCATGTAATTAGTAAACTTCAACGATCTTGTACGACATTTGTTGAACAAATTGCTGCGGATGTCAGAAAATTGCTATTAAAATTTATGATTATGTTCAAAAATTAAAATAAGAATGATCAACATCAATCTATAATTGATTAATTTTTTCAAATCTAAAATACGAATTCGTAATAATCTTATTTGATGTTTTAACACAAGAAATTTCAACCCAATTACCGACAGTTCTACTCCAACGAGAATCAACCTAATTTAGAGACATTTGTCTACTTACTGGAGTTATTGTAAGTTAAGGCTTTCAAAATTTAGTTTGGGTTCCTCGAACCAATTTCATTTTTTGGCATATCATTTCATTTCATATTAGTGAAGCGCAAAGGTTATAATCCATGAAAATCTCCTTATGGATTTATCATTGCTGTAATAATTAATAACCTGCAAGATGCATCATATGAAGAATGTTTCATCATTGATATCAATAAATAATTCATAAATACCGGGGAGACACGATAGCCCATCTAAATAGAAAATTGAATTTAAACTCATAATTTCAAAACTTTATTAGGGCTATGATTTATTTCAAATGAATGTATTCAATTTTGAAGATCTTATGTTAATACGTACATCTGTATTCTACAAACGCCGAATGTAAATTTAGATTTCATTGCGTCGAATTTGATCGAATTTAAATACAATGTAAATTTTATGATTTTATGTGGGGAAAATTTGTAATAGTATGTTCATTTCATGTCCGTGTATTTAGATAACTTCATAAATATGTGTACTCGCTAGGATGTATTAGTATTAGGACCTTGCGATTTGTACTTATTTATTTGGACCTTATGTTCATTTCATAATTTGCTAATGAATAACGTAAAATTCAAAAACGCGTAGGATGTTTAAGTTCTTTTGTAAATACTTGGAAGTTTTGAAAGGGAGAGCTATGACTAGATATGGTTTGAGGGAATACTCGGGAAAATTTGAAGAATAAATAAGATCAAGTATTTAATCGGATTGACCTTCCAGGCGTGGTGGACGACTTCTATTGAGTCCGACCCTGGGCACGCGATGCTGCCTTCCCCACACCAAGATCACCACAGTGGGCGCCTTCACCGGCACACATCACCATCGGTGTGCTGAAGCAGACCACGCACCACGCACCACCACGCACCACCGCGCACCACGCACCACCGCGCACCACGCACCACCGCGCACCACGCACCACCGTGCACCACGTACACGCGCCCGCGACCTCTCCTCTCTACCCTCAACCCTCTCCCCCGGTTTTTGACTCGCAGCCCTCGACGACAGGCTTCGGAGCTGGTGCGCGATCATACAAAACGAAAAACTGAAAGAAAATTTTCTATCAGCTGGGTAAGTCGACAACCGCAGCAAATTTTCTACGGAGGCCCAGTGAACAGAAAACGAGGGGCCTTTTAAAATTTAAAGGACAACAGGTCATCGTGGAGGTTTCGGCTACTACTTTGGATTTCGACGGTTCCTGCGACGACGAGCGGCGACTGCTTTGGATGGTTTCGACGATGAAAAGAATACTACGGAGGCCCTGATGGAAAATCAACGTATTAAAATCGCACTACGATCTCAGCATAAATGGCAGCATTATCTCCAACACTCTCCATAAAAGAAGATGAACTCCACGGGATAGTAATCCACTTCAAATGCTGCCGCCGGAGTTTTTCAACTCGAAGTATATTTATAAACTTCTGCAAGTGGAGGAGAAGATTAAAGCAGCCCTGGACTTCATGCGTCTTGGGTGATTTATGGAAGTCTACACTTCCGGGAGTCTTAACTCTCAGGATTACCGCGGTGATCCATTACGACGGAGGGGGAAGCCGGTATCATATTCAGGACAGCGTTTCGCCAAGAAACAACTGGGATGGTACCTATACATGACGACCCTATATCAGAGCTCGACAGAAGAGCAAACTCCGAGCGTACGCTAACTTGCTCCTTCCATTTCCCGCGCATTTTTTTAACGCGTCGGCTGCACGAGCAGGACACATTGAAGATAAATCAGGTCAAGGTGGAACTTGACTCAGTTCCATTGGCCGCGGAGAATTGTTATACTCTTCCGTAGAACTGTCTTTGGTCTCCGACCAAAGAAAAAAAGAAAACAACGCTAAGAACTGGAGGAGATGACTGGCCAGCATTGCAATCCATTAAACGTTCTAAAAGAACAATTTTATAAGTCTGAGTCTGCGAGAACATCATCACGAACCTTCTGGAGATAGCGCCTCAACAAGGACGGACATCAAACATCGTTATGACGAGGAAGAAACGCCAACAGGAGGTTGCTAGGAACTTCAACGTACGACTACATGTTGTTTTCTTTCTTAATATTGTGTATTCTAAACGGGATTTTATTATAACTATATTTATTGAATTAATTATCCATGTATTTGAATTGTTTAGGAAGTAGCTCCCGTTTAGATTTTAGAGCGTTAATATCAAAATTATTAACTAGCAACTGAGGGAGGTGACGTGGCCGACGCGGTTCATTCGAGGGCAGGCAGGCAGTTGAGGGGAGACGCTCATTGAGAGAGGGCGAACACGAGAGGGCATTCTCGTGCGTTACAGCCTTGCGGCTGTTACGCTTAATTGTAAAGTAAATCACAGCGTTGGAAAGTAAATTACGTTAATGCAATTACGGAATTGAGTTCTACAAGTCAGTTGTTTCTGTAGCCGTGTCAGTGCTGGTTACTGATGAACATTCGGTGCAAGCTGGGTGCACAGCTCCTCTTAGGATGGCGGTGCAGTCCCCGGTGATCCGCATAACAGCGGCGGAGTCGCCCGATAAGATGAGTATTCCCTCGTTTACCTATCTATGCTCATATTTCAAACTTCTAAGTATGTAGGATGCGTATTCTGTCATAGAGTGATAACATTCATTAATGTGTAATATCCCTTTCGATTGGAGATGCCTTTTATTTGACCTTTGTGGAGAGATGAGTCAGGAGAGAAAAAATGACGATCGTTCGTAAGAAACGAATGAAAATGATTACCGCAGATCACGTTACCGAAGATTACAGAAAACATTCGAATATGATATTAATAAATAAATAAAATGTTCCCTTAATGGGTGGTGGCAGCTTCAATTTGATTAATAAATCATAGAAAATATAATAATTGTGACGAATATATGTATGTCACGACGATTAAAAGATTCGAAAGATCATACTCCAGCGAATAATCTGACACGCGAATTATAACAACGATGTTCCCATCAGCGAGGGAAAGGAAACCCATAACAATGTTAGTTGTTGGAAGGGTAGGGACACACGAGCTGGAGTGTAGTGGATCAAACATACGATGTGTGCACCATAATGTTAGTTGTTTGAAGGGTAGGGACACACGAGCTGGAGTGTAGTGGATCCAACATACGATGTGTGCACCATAATGTTAGTTGTTTGAAGGGTAGGGACACACGAGCTGGAGTGTAGTGGATCAAACATACGATGTGTGCGCCATAATGTTAGTTGTTTGAAGGGTAGGGACACACGAGCTGGAGTGTAGTGGATCAAACATACGATGTGTGCACCATAATGTTAGTTATTTGAAGGGTAGCGACACACGAGCTGGAGTGTAGTGGATCAAACATACGATGTGTGCACCATAATGTTAGTTATTTGAAGGGTAGGGACACGAGCTGGAGTGTAGTGGATCAAACATACGATGTGTGCACCATAATGTTAGTTGTTTGAAGGGTAGGGACACCACGAGCTGGAGTGTAGTGGAGCGAACATACGATGTGTGCACCATAATGTTAGTTGTTTGAAGGGTAGGGACACGAGCTGGAGTGTAGTGGATCAAACATACGATGTGTGCACCATAATGTTAGTTGTTTGAAGGGTAGGGACACCACGAGCTGGAGTGTAGTGGATCAAACATACGATGTGTGCACCATAATGTTAGTTGTTTGAAGGGTAGGGACACCACGAGCTGGAGTGTAATAATTCAAAAATACGATAAGTTTAATAAAGAGGGCAATGTTTCGAGTATAGAGTAAGAAACGCGTTCGCATTAGAGTGGTTTTAATGCGAAAAAAGTGATGGTAAAAACTGGTTTTCGCATTATGTATCTATGTTGCGATTTGGCTGGTCTCGAGGAATTTTCACGTTATTTCTCCTCATTTAATCAGATGAATTTTTGAGCTATCCCTCCTTACCTGTGACTAGTTTTTAGTCACCCTATGGAATAATCAAGTTAAACTCATGATTATTTTTCAGTCTCCCGGATTAAAAAAAGAATGAAAATAAAGATCTTCTATACTTAAATTGATACAAACATATGCTCTATGTAAAAGAAAGACAAAATTGCCAGTGTGAAGTACTGCCAACTTGCCACATGATACACCAATGATCTGTTTTTCTGGAGCTAGCAGGCTCATCAAAGTCTTCAGGAAAATCAACGATGAAATCAAATGAAATCATTCTGAGTAAAGCATTCATTTCACGCATTGTACGTTCATTTAGCGCACAAAAAAATGTCCTAGAATGGGACATGAAAATTAATTTGACATTTTCTCAATTTTGCGCAAACAAAATGTTGTTGTAAAGTGTAACTATTTCAAGGTAGCGTGAGGAGATAAATGACACTTTTTTTCTATAAAAACCCTGGTTCGATCCCAGTCCTGCTCCCGTGGAATTTTCACCCGAGTCTGTGCAGCCACTAGGGCGAAAGTCGTAAACAAAGGAGAAGATAGAGGAAAAACTCATCCACTCACTGAGCTACACTTACAGCCCCTCCTAGCGTCAAGAAACTGAATAAACACCCATTCAACTCGATAATTATGAAGCGATTAATACAGAAGGATGAAAGACGTATGTAGAATACATTTGCGACCGCACCCTCAGCAAACTGCCAGTAGTGGGACGAATGGAGCTCTCTGATTGGCCGAAATGCAGCAGCGGTTGCCACGGTCGCTAGGTCTGCCCCAGAGAATCCCTCAGTAGCAGCTAGGACGTCGTCCCAGGAGGATGTGTCTATGTCGACGCGGCGACCCGAAAGTGCAGCTTGAAGCAAAGCTCGCCTCTCCGTGCTGTACCAGATAATAATAGTAAATTTAGGAGTTACTGCATCAAAGGGGAAAAGACTAGTGTGAAATAAAAACAATTCCTTCAACGGGCTTAAATACTGTACGAGACTATTTATTTTTGCTCAAATGGAATCTTTTGATTTGGCAGAATATCACTAGAGAATATCTATTCATACTATACTCAAATAAACCTTGTAAAACGTAGTAACCTCAAGTTGATAACATATCCTACTTCGAAGGTGATGGACAAAACAATGAGTGAGCGATTAAATTTAACTAAACAAAATAATTTCCATCAATGAATGCGTTAAAAAATTCAGAGGAAATTTTAGAATGACTCATCTTACTCTATTAAAATAGCAACTCAAAATTATACTACTGAATGTTGAAGTCTACGTGGCTGTAATCCGAAATTCATCAGTATAAATTGGGAGGTAGGAAGATTTGTTCCAGCAATACATATGTATAGTAGTCATGATTGGCTTACCTGTCAGGAAGCGCTTTACGGTAGCCACGATAGTCTCACCTGTCAGGAAGCGCTTTACGGTAGCTACGATAGTCTCACCTGTCAGGAAGCGCTTTACGGTAGCTACGATAGTCTCACCTGTCAGGAAGCGCTTTACGGTAGCTACGATGGTCTCACCTGTCAGGAAGCGCTTTACGGTAGCCACGATAGTCTCACCTGTCAGGAAGCGCTTTACGGTAGCTACGATAGTCTCACCTGTCAGGAAGCGCTTTACGGTAGCTACGATTGGCTTACCTGTCAGGAAGCGCTTTACGGTAGCCACGATAGTCTCACCTGTCAGGAAGCGCTTTACGGTAGCTACGATAGTCTCACCTGTCAGTAAGCGCTTTACGGTAGCTACGATAGTCTCACCTGTCAGGAAGCGCTTTACGGTAGCTACGATAGTCTCACCTGTCAAGAAGCGCTTTACGGTAGCCACGATAGTCTCACCTGTCAGTAAGCGCTTTACGGTAGCTACGATAGTCTCACCTGTCAGGAAGCGCTTTACGGTAGCTACGATAGTCTCACCTGTCAGGAAGCGCTTTACGGTAGCCACGAATGACTCACCTGTCAGGAAGCGTTTTACGGTAGCCACGAATGACTCACCTGTCAGGAAGCGCTTTACGGTAGCCACGATTGGCTTACCTGTCAGGAAGCGCTTCATGGTAGCCACGATTGCCTCACCTGTCAGGAAGAGCGACGTAACACCGCTTTTGGAACCGTCGTAAGAAGGCAGGGTCTACGTCCCAAGGACAGTTGGTGGCGGCTACGATGAACATTTGATTGGTGGCGCTTCTTGTCTCATCAATGTCGCCGTACTCGGCCCCCATATCACCAAATTGGACAGGGGTTCTTGTAACTCCGTCGTGTGAATCTTCGCTCATCAGAAACACGTGCGACGCGTTGTAGCGTGCGTTATCATTATGATTACTGTCCATGTGTAGCAGGAGCTCGGTCTTGATGCTGGGTGAATAGAAAGCCATCCTCGAATTGTTTAAAAAAATTATTGAAAATGAAGATGAGATTAGGTCTGTCATGAATGGCATATGAGCTTTATTTAGCTGCCAGCCAAGCCGTAATTTTATGATACATGTTGAATGAGTAACGTATGAGGAAATTTGTTTTAGTTGCATTCATATGACACAATCTTCAACAGTTCAAGTGAATTGTGGAAATCTTAGTAAATATTACAAGGAAAGGACTTTTACCACGCCGAATTCTACATACAAAAACTTGCACCTTTCATTTTATATTACCATTGGTGAAAATATTATCAGTTACATAGGAACACGCTTTCTCTAAGTATGGCATTTGAAAATTTTCACAGAATTCCATCTTTAATCGAAAAATTGAAAGCAGAATATCTTGATGGGATAAACTCACAGAGGCTGATGAGCGCAGAGTTTGCAATGAATTCACATGATATCTACAAGACAGACTACTCCAAGACCTAGGAGTGTAACCATCATGCGTTACCTTGTATTTTTTATTTTATGTAATATTTAGCGTTCTTTGGTACAACAATGCAGAAAAAGTGGATTTCATAGCCTTAGTTCATTTTGAATTCACCAGATGCTTATAGGACAGACTACCCCAGGACCTAAAAGCGTTGTCTGGCTTAAGGAATTTTTTTTTTCATTTAATATTTAACCTATGCACAACGATGAAAGAAAAGTGGATTTCATAGCCTTAGTTCGTATTAAATTCACTGGATGCCTGCAAGACATACTGCCCAAAGACCTAGAAGGATGTTTTATTCCAATCAAGCCTGATAAATACATATCATCTTGTACATTGGTTTCTCAAATGTCATTTTACTAACACCAGGACTCAATGACGGTTACTCCCGGTAAAGCCGGTATCCATTTCCGACACCTGAATCGAGTGGAGAATTGTGGCTGAATTCTCCCTTTTCCCTACGGGGAGAATCACCGTGCGGCATTGCCAACGCGCGTTCCCTCACCGTCTGGTGCAGTCGTCCTCGGCCTGCGATCGTGTCCTGCAGAGGGCGTCCATCTCGTCCAGGAACACCACCACAGGGCCCGTCTCAGATCGCGCTCGCCGGAACAGTTCCCGAATGATCCTAAAATTGAAGAAAACTTCTTTATTGAGTACTCTGACTCGTTCGCCCCGTTTCCGCGGTTGTCAACGGTAGGCTTAGTGAGGTTGTATGGATCAGAATAAAAAATCGACCTTTTATCCTTCCTTAAAAATATGGAAAATACAATTGCACATTATATTTCACCGCATATGATAACAGCTATTTAAAAAAAAGTCACGAAACAGATAAATGTCATTTATTTATACCGGTACTTGAATGAGTAATGAGTAATGAGAGGTTCACATATGGTCAAATATGCGGAGAACATGCTCCTATAACCGTGTTGAAAAATTGTTTTTCCAGCTTCTTGGCTCTTGAACATTAGCATTTTTGAGCTCATATTACTATCATCACAACCACTGTCATTAGACTGGCACTGACATTAGGTTGTCGCCGACATCATAATAAGGAAGTAGCTGTCACCTGACAGTGAACTTCGAAGAAGAGGTCACAGAAAAATGTTTCTAAAAATACGAAATAATAAGGATGTTTTCGAAAGAGAAGGGTTAACTGAGGTAGGGAGTGAGGGACGAACCGTAAACTCAATTAGTAGACACGCCTCCCTTCTAAAATCTTCTATCCGTCTGCTCCGTTTTCTGTAATCTCTCGAGAATCTGACACATGCCAAATTGCATTGAATTAGTACACTTGAGCATCATGTGCCGGATAAGTAACCTAGCAAGTAATTATTATCGCAATTTTACTAATATACCGGATATCGCTTTAGAGTAATGTTTTTAATATTCTTTTCATTGGAAGTTTATTTCACATTCTGTCTTAAAACATGCGTGAAAGGGTTAACTTTATCGATTACCCATATACTTATTCATGTCTGCTGTTAGTTACCACAAATGCAAACGCTCTTTTAAAAAACCATCCAATGAACGAGTTTTATGTAGCGTTTAAAATAAATTGCGAATCAAATGAGGGCAGTTGAGCTAGTTCCTTTGCATTAAATAAAAAATCATTAGGAGCAAGTAATTACATAATAGTTGTCTCACTTTGCGAAGATGAAAGTAACATGACACTTTCCAATGAACAATGATCTTTTCCACGAGTAATTACAAACTGTTTGAATTCTAAAAGATGGAAATTTTGTGATCCGTGATAAAGAACAATGATAAGTCCCACGAATATTTAGAGATTATCTAACTTCCAGAAAATGAAAGTACCGTGGAACGCGACTGTATGAGATTAGACACGCCAAAGAGCATCAAAAGCCTGTATGAACTTTGTGCTGAATGCAATATTCATCATGCGACACTGGAAGGCTATTATTATTCCTCTCCTCGCCTTTGATTTCACATTTTTTAAAGTAAATCTCAACATAAGCGGAATTCGAGTTAACTTGAGATTTTTCTCCGACAAATTTCAGTTCAAGGTGAACTCCAGCAGACTCATCTTAGACGAAAAATAAATTAAATCTCATACATTTAAGGAACAAATACGGACACTTTGGAGTAGAGCTTAGAAGAGAAAACTTCCTGCCCTAGACGACCCTGCCCTCACTTCTCAGAGCTTCCGAGCCACGAAGACAAGACTGAGGAGGGCGCGACGGTGTACAGAGGACAGCGGAGCTCTTCAGCAAGGGCGCGAGTGAGACGCGTCTTGCCTGTGCCGGGGGGACCGTACAGCAGCAGTCGCGACCAGGTCTCCAGCGACTGACCTGCGAGTGTTAAGTTCAAAACTTCCACCCTAAAATCCTTGAATTAACCAGCCCAAGTTTTTCTCCGTTTTATCTATAATTTTTGCCGCCCTATGCAGTACGTGTATTTGGGTGGCTAAAATCATAGATGTCCTGGCGAAAAAGTTAGACTCGATAGGGATGACTGAAAGCCGTAAGAAACAAAAAGAGCCAAAACTGTCTGCAGCAAAAAGGTCGCGGAAAATGTGTTCACTTAAAGTTATTTGAGAGAATTAACTGGTTTTCGTACAACGTTGCAATTTTCAAAGTCAAAATCCTCAAGCTCGGGATGATTGAAAGCCGCAGGAAACAATAGTAGCTGGAAAAGATGACTCTAGAAATTAGGCTTCTGGGAAATGTGTTCAAGTTAATTGACCCATTACTGTTCGATTATTTTTTACTATTGGCCATATTACCGCTATTACAAGCACCGTCATTAGAATGACACTAGCATCAGGCTTTCACCGACATCAGAATGAGACAGGAACTGCCTCTCGACAGAGAACTCCAAAGAGAACATTTGGGTACAAATTGTACGAAATAAACAACACGATGAAAGAGGACCGCACCGTTTTCTTGGACTTGAGTGCTTAAAGACAATATGCAGATAGGGTACAAATATCAATGAATGATACGACAGTTTACGACAGTTGTTCAAAAAGGAACCGAATGGTTCATTGGAACGGCTTGAAACAATGAGTAAAAATATTTTTTAGCATTAACAGCTTGAGACGTTGGGTAAAAATCATTTTGATCAGTAACAGCTTGAAACGATGGGTAAAAATGTTTTTTATCAGCAACAGCTTAATACAAAGAACAGAAACCTTTCTAACCTCTCCAGGGTAAGACAATGGGCAGAAATCTTATTGAGCAGTACTAGCTTAATACAGAGAACAGAAATCTTTCGAAGCTCTCCAGCCTCAGACAATCTTCAGAACTCTCATCGAGCTATAACAGCCTGGGAAAATGGACAGATAGGCAGAGAGAAGGTACCACACCAGTGAAGAGCTGCGGGAACTGCAGGGGCCAGACGAACGCCTCCTGCAGCACCTGCTTCACCTCCTCCATGCCCACCACAGCGCCCAGGCCCTCGTGTGACAACGGCACCGACCGCATCGTCCCCACCGCTGCTGCTGCCGCTCCGTCGTCGCCTGCTGCGCGAGTGAGTTTAGTGTAAATGGACATGTGAGGCATGCGACGAGAATGTGTAAAATGATGGCACTGAGAGTATTTTTCGGTGAGTATGAATTGCAAATTATCTTCATATGTGAGACATGGCCGAAGAATGGGTTGTATGATAACACTGAATTAGGGGTCCATGAATTAAAAATAAATTTCAAGTGTAAAACATGGCGCAAAATCTGCAGTATGAGAATAGGATAAACCTTACAAAATTTTTAGGAGATTATGAATCGGAAATTGAATTTATGCATTAGATAAATGTTTTTTCATTTTTAATATTTTTATGCAGCCATGCTCAACCGCATCACATGAAATATATAATTCGCAGAATTTGAATTCGGAAGTTAACTTGAACTGAACATATAAACAAAACGATTTTACCTATTATGTGACATTCACTGCAGAAGAACATCGTATAATACTATCCATTAAAACATGTACATGTCATTAATCAATTTGGGTGCATTCACATCGATTTGGGTGCATTCACTAAAAACACACGTACCCGATGAATTGATCATCGAATGCCGCTTTATCTTGCTCAAAACAAAACACACAAAATCAGTCCCGCAACACTATCAAAACAGCGATATCCTGACAAAAAAAAACTCATACACGTGATGACATTGTTCATTTAGCTCACATGACGACACATCGGAGCGAAGATGTGGCACAGTACGTAGGCTATCCGGCGCTGTGTTAGGTGTTCTTTGGACAACAGGCGCTGTTGCGGTTGCCGTTGTTCCCGTGCTATGGTGACCCTCACTCTGTGATTGGCTCTCACTGTGAGCCAATGAACGCTTCTTTTTGACGAGTAACCTTTGCTGAAGTTCCAGGGATCGCAGCAGCGACAGCAGGGATTCCTAAAATGGTTTAGAAATTGTCAGTTTTATTGAATTAGTCCCAGACTAATGAAATTTTTATCGTGTATTCAAGAATACATGGAAGGTGACATTCACTTGATGACGGATTACATAAGTACAGTAATGGTTCAGTAGCTAAAATATTAGGGAAATTTGAGGACCTCCGACACTTTTTTCAAGAGATTTTTCTAAACCCAAGTGATCTGTCAGTCAGATTTTTCTGCTTATCTGCCCCTGCAAGAATTAATTTTCGGATCTGTTCAGGAATAAGGCTGTCAACTGAGCTGTGCACCAACGACTGTCTATCACTTCGCAGCAGCAACGACTGTCTGCCTATCACTCCGTAGCTCAGATTCTTAACCTTGATAACGTGATTGTAACAATGCCCTACCCTAATGACAGGATTGAAACAATGACCTACCCTAACGACAGGATTGAAACAATGACCTACCCTAAAGAATGTAACAATGACCTACCCTGATGACGGGACTGACAATTCAAATTAAGTCTTCAAAATAAACAACGACTTCCCTTGATCACAGTATTGTCAAACTGGATGCGGTCTTCGACATTACCAACAACCTACCGTATCGACGGTATTATCAGAGCGAATTTAGGCTCCTAGAGCAGAAGTGGCGTACCTTGATGACGGGATTGTCAGACCGGATTTGGGCTTGGACAGAAGCAATGATCTTGCCACAGCGGTCCAGGAGCCCCTCCACAACGGCCTGGTCTACAGCCTGGTCCTGGACATTGCCAGAGTTCGCCGAGCTAGACCGATTGCTGGACGGAGGCGATGAGCTGCACCACGCGCTTGCGGCCTGGTTCACGTGATAGCTTGCGGTATCTCCGTCGCTCTGCTCGTATTCTGCGTCTTGCTGGGTCTCGAACTCCGTACCTTCGAGCTGCAGAATTAGGAGAAGTAATGGAACGTTGTTCCTTAAAATCGCTCAATCATAACGTCTAGCTGGGTCTCAAACTCCGTATTTTTAAGCTACGGAAATGGGAGAAAAAATGGAACATTATTTCTTAATATTCCACAATCATAACGTCTTGCAGGGTCTCGAACTCCGTACCTTTCAGCTGCATTATGTAATGAAATTCTTACAGTGTTATTGCTTATTGGGAGAAGTAATGGAACATTATTCCTTAAAATCATTGACGACGCAAAATCAGACCCACAGACAATTAGCCATGGAGTTCCACAAGGATCTGTTCTTGGGCCTCTCCTATTTCTGATTTTTATCAATGACATTATTAAATCTACATCATTTTTCAAATTCATAC
>JACJUY010002576.1:62117-76646 GCA_014220935.1 Platorchestia sp. MABIK | reverse complement strand
AGGATGCCTCAGAAGTCGCTGAACTTATTCGGGCCCACAGGTAGCTATACTCAAATTTGACCATTGTACTAGACTTAAGAAACATTCTACCTCTGTATCACCTGTGGTAAATAAATTGTTTAAATTGTTTAAAATCACGCTATCCTATTTGATATCGCAATTGCCTCTGTCGTGATGTCTCTCAGCCAAAATGGAGCAAGATATGTTAGAAAATTCTAGTTTAAAATCCCATAATTATATTAGACAAAACAATCAATTTTTTATCAATTGGTCAATTGATAAAATGGAACTTTGTGCAAAAACGCAACCAGAGAGATACGAAATATTCTGTTTAAAATCACTACGCCTTTTTTGATACCGGAATCAGTTTCCGTTTTGGTATCTTTACGATGAAAGATGAGAAGAAGTTTTGCAAAATATTTATTTAAAGTCACATCGCCCTGTTCGATCGCGAAATAGGTCTCGATCTAGATGTCTTTCCTCCAGAATGAATGAAGAAATGTTCGTCTACGAAATTAAAAGTCTCACAATCATTTGTGACGCAAAAATAGTTCTTCATCTCAGTACTATTGAGATAAAATTGTGAAATAGATCTCTATCCCAGTTTATGTTTCGAATCCCATAATCATGTTTGATGCAGGAATAAGTTGAAGTAATCCATGTTAATTTCCAGCTCAATTTATGTTTAGAATCCCATAGTCATGTTTGATGCAGGAATAGGTAGGAGTACTTCATTTTAATGCACTTACAAAAATGAAATAACCCTAGAAAACATTATAGCCATACATTTGGTATATATGACACCTTTAAAGTCCGCAGTCACTTCAAATTCCTACAAATCACTTTCTAGGATTTGAAGCTAGAATATGAAACACTCAGGATTTAAGATAGCGCGCAGGATGAAAAGAAGATACTTTTTGTAACAATTCCTCTTGCTTGATACGAACATTGATTTTATGAAGCCTAGGAGCTAATATATTTGGAAGTCGATTGCGCTTCCAAAAGAAGCAAAAGATTGGGATTATTCTGTTACCAAAGGTGCCACAGAGCCCATGAAATTTAGTATGATAATTATAACTGAAATCAATTCAAGTAAACATTACCATACTCAAACACTAGGCATTAGACTACGAGCGACTAAAATATGAGTTTGCTGAGTTATTTACCATACTTTATTTCAGAACTTGTTTTTCTCCTGATAGGATGCCACAGAAACCTCACAGCTTATTTGGGCCATCCTGACACTATTGTTGATGGTTGGGGACTGAGTTAAAGCATGATTCTCTCGTATCAATGTACAAGATTGAAGTAAAAAACTCCTACCAATTTTCAAGTTTTTCAATTTTCTTCCTTTTAAAATCATTGAATGTCTAAATTTATTCAGATTTTTCAAAATCGTTAAAAATATTTCAAACTTTTCTACGTTTTGAAATTTTTAAAACCTTCAACAAATTTTAATTTTTTGAAATCTTTCCAATCTAAAGTTCATCTGCAGTGTGAACCGAAATAAAAGCGGTACTGCACAACACTACAATACGATAAAACAAGCAAGAGCCTGCCACAGGGTGTGTCGGTCACCACCACGGTATATTACCATGGTGTAAATCACGGTAGAGGAAACAAGGTAGGGTCATTTCTACGGGAAAAAAACACCTCCTCTTGTTCGGCTAGCCAATAGAAGGCGTTATTTGTAACAAAATGTACGACGTCACCAAAACGCGATGTCGTTAGGCCAATAGTGGAGCCAGATTTGGAGGTAGCAGTGCTCTCAAATGCAATATGAGCGCTGCTATTGGTTCGTTGCCGTGACGTCAGCAAAACCAGACCGTCAACGAAAAAAAGACTCCGTGGTATATCCTATGGTCACCATCACGGTATATTACCATGGTATATACTGTGGTCACCACTATTAACTTGAGGTGAATCATGGTGTACCTGGAGTTGCCACCTTTGCATAATCGTTGCAAACCAATTACTTTGGAAACGAAGTACGAAATTTTGAATCAACATTTTAATAACAATGAAAGGGTTACGATTTTGCTAAAATTTAAAATTTCCTGATAAAAAGAAACTGGATTGCGTTTCGCACACTGACACGATTAAATAAAGGACTTCTTGCACCAAGAGAAAAATACTGTGTAAATATATTTCATCAAGAATTTTAGCTTAAAGCGGAAGATAAAAATAGATTTACGAATGACAACATCTAATTGTTAACTAAACTTCAATTCGTATGTACACAAGTATAAAACATGTCGTTCAATGTGTCTGAACCTGAGAACTTTACTCACATGTTCGGTAGTGTAGGGATGCATGGCTCGCTCTACTCCAGGATCACTTCTCCAACTTGATTCAAGAGGAAGTTTCTCGTACCCACCGCTAGCTTCTTCCATAGGATCGCTCTCGGCAAGGATGGCAGTTATATTCGTTTGAGAAGTAGCGCCTTCTTTGTTACAGTGCGTTGATTTGGGAGCAAAACCGTAGTTGGAAGCGTTATGAAAATTGACGTCTCCATAATCAAGGTTCTGGGTTACTTCTTGGTAAAAATCAGAGTTATGGCAACACGCACGAGTAGGAATTGAAGAAGTAGTGGCTTTGGGATCGATGTTCCAAGAAGCTTTGATGTCGAAGTGAGCACCACGTAATTCAGGGTGGTAAACGGCCTGTTCTTCCTGTGGGACACCAGTGTTTAAGTCGTTCAAGTAACCAAGCTGTGGTCTTGACAGCTGTCGATCAGGTGTTGTGGGAGTCTTCAGCTCTTCAAGATAATGAGGCGGTAGCGAGTGGGTGCATCGAGTTTGAAGTGACGCTGTCAAGCCATACTTCGGGTTCGAAGTGTGAAGGCATCCGCTGGCGTTCTGCAGATATTTTGCTGCAACTTCCAGGCTGAAATAAGTTACGATGCTCGATCAAATTAGAATATCATGGAGTAGCTTAAGCGTTAGAGTAAAAAAATTAAGTTATTCAAGCCAACAATACCTAGCTTAAAGTGCGGTCACCTCAGGCAAGTAAACGCATGGAAACGAACACGTGAAAACGTATCAGATTAGATTAAATTACAAGTAAATTCAAGAATAATTTCAAATTTCAACATTAATATCCTTAAAAATGTTCTTCTACAATGGAAAAAGAAGTTTGAAAGAGAAAACCCAACACGGATGTTACCAGGATTTCTCTTCTGATAAAACAAAGAAAAAGACACAACAGGAATCTTGAAATAGGAAAATAACACCAGTTCGAAGAAGAACTTACTACTCACGTTTATTTCGTAAAGAAAAAAAAAACTGCAACGTCCAAACTGAGCGACTGAAGAGAAATTTAGAGTCACACTACGTAATGAATAACTTTTGATGCGATACTGCCAGTTATAGATGACATGCTATCGCACGTAACACGCTAGTAAAAAAAGTTAATACCGCACCTGAAATTGTACACGAATAGACTTTATCCTACTCGTATTATCCAATGCTGAATAAATATCACGATCACATTAAGCTCAACATCGACAAATATTAAAACCATTAACGGAAATAATCATTTGATTAAAAAATCAATTCATTCGAAAGCTATACCATCCTGACGCCATTTATATTTTTCAGATCGAACAAAGCATGTATGTTATAAGAGCATTCATGCATCACGCAACTCACCAAGCGAGAGCTTCTATGTTGGCGAGGAGAAACAGCCGCAGCAGCGCAGGCACCCGCCAAATGAAAAGAAACAAATTAGTGCGTTACTAAATTAATGCCTCAGTACCAAGTTATTTTCTTATCAACTAAATGTTAACCTGAAATTACGAAAGTTTCCGCTCTTAATAATCAATAGGAGCGAACTTTAGAAGGAAACGTTTCTTGAAGCATAAGAACGTTACAAAAATTGTTTCTTATGTCTTCTAAGAACGACGGAGGTTCTTATAAGGTTAATGTAAGCAGAAAAAAATCTTTAGTTGCCGTTGTAGTAATAGTGAATATTTTTACTTTTTGAGGTAAATTGGGTAGCTTTGGGTCAAATACTAATCAAATTCTAACTCAAACTCACAAGAATGAATTTCACCAATTTTTAATTTTGAGTTTGAGTCCTTTATGGAGTAAATTCGTATAACCTAACAGAGTTTGTGGGAATCAAATCTGTTTTGTTTCAGTGAGGAAGCATTTTCATCATTTTCATGTACTTGTATACCTCAAATCTCTTCTTACTACAATTGGTTCAACGGCTTCCAAGCAATTCGTATGCTCACTTTATTCTGTACGATTCGGTGGTTAACTTTATGCACCTGTTCTACTACGCAAATGTTTTGCAGATGAGAAAGAAATTTCAAAAGACCTAAAAAATTGTTGCACCCGTGTATTTCTGGTAGGGGTTACGCATGCTAATGGGAAGGTTTTGTGTAGTAGGTGAGTTTCTGTTGCGTATGATCAAATCTTTGTGAAATGGTTGCATTTCCTTGTTCAGTAACTCTGATTACAATAATATTTGCTCACTATGTACTTCAGCTTTAGCTCTACAGCCACATTCTTACACGTACTACAACGTGTTAGATAGAAACTAGTCAATTTTAAAAATACAACTTGGACATAAACATGCTTGTCTTTTACGGTACAAATAATGGTAAAAAAATGAAATTTTGAAATACTTCTGATTCTGCTATACTCTAAAAACAAAAGCCATTAGCGCCCGCTGTGTTTTTTTTTTAGTTCCCCTATCTATTCAAGAATTTATAGTTTTTTCCAATACACTGAGTGGCGAACCAATCAACGCACTTCTCCCTAAATCTCCTCCACTTTACAGGAATTGAAGACGTTCGCTCTTCCCCATATCGTCCAATATGACCCAACACGAGGCTTTCGATGTTGCGCAATGCATTTTATCAGAAAAACCGGACCAATCCGGCTTGTACCAGACCTCAAGAGGACCAAACCGGCTCTAGCAAAACTGAACTGGACGAAACCGGCTCTGGCAGAACTGAACTGGACCAAACCGGCTCTAGCAGAACCAAACCGGATCAAACTGGCTTTTTTGGAGAATGAACCGGACCAAACCGGCTTTTGGTTGAACTAACCTATGCACCACTTTGTGTAACAATCCGGTAAAACCCCGAAAACACTGCAACTTTCAAGTAAAAGAGCGTAATGATAACTGCACCTGAGATCACTGGACTCGTCATTATCAGTCAGGTATGCACTGAACAGATGCAATAGGTAGTATAACAAGACCAAACCGCCTCAGTTTAACCAATCATTCTGGTTGGTTGGGGTCAGAATTGGGGTCGTTGACCAAAATCTTTAAGCTGAGTCAAGGAAATTTTGACCCCACGATTGCTTTCCAATGCATATTTCATAATATTTGCTTGAAAATTTTGTAAACAAAAAAAGCTAATCTCGCAACTTTGGTATGGGAGTGTCCCTGATTAGATACGTAGGAGCGATACGACACTCTCTGTCCGCATAGCAACTACAGCGCAATCAAACGACGGTATCTCGGCTAGCATGACGCAGCATAGGCAACCCGCGAGCTCTTTAAATCTTTCATTTAAAGGAGAACTTTTCTCCTCCATGGTTCTTATTATATTTTTAATTCAATTTGGAGATGGTAGAATATTCATGACAGACTTTTTAGGACAGAATATTCAAGCTGGAGATGACAGAATATTCATGACAGAATGTTCATGACGGAATATTCTTCTAATGCGAACCTCAAGTTACCTTTATGAAAACAAGTCCAAGTTGTTCAAAACTTCAATCAAGCACCAAATTGAGGTGTGCAGGAGATGGTGCCGTGTGGCACGAGGGCGAGTGCAATCAGTGCAAGAAAATGCTAATCTTTAACTGAATTAACGATTAAGTTACGGCAAAGGTTAACTCAATTAACGATTTACTGAAGACCAGGATCTCTTCTATTAACGATTAACTCAAGGCAAAGATCTCTTCTATTAACGACTAACTCAAGGCAAATATTTCTTCTGTTAACGATTACCTCAAGGCAAAAATTACTATTATTAACGATGAACTCAAGATAAAGATTACACCCACATAGTAAGGATTAACTCAAGGTAAAGATTGACTCAAATGACAATAAACTCGAGGCAAAGGTTCGCTTAATTAGCGATTAACTCAAGGCAAAGATTAACTCTATTAAGACTAACGCAAAGTTAAGACTAGCTCAACTAACGATTAAATCGATTAACCATTAACGCAATGAACGATTACCTCATGACAAAAATAAACTTTACTAACAGTTAACTCGATTAACTATTTACTCAACATGCAATTAGCTCAACTAACAGCTAACTCAAGGCCATGATTTGCTAAATGCAATGCGATACAACTCAATCAGTCCATCTTATTTCATTTGCCTCATATATACCACAAGCTAAACATTTTAATGCAGGTAGCAATTCACATAATATCTATGCTCCCCTTAGTTAACGCAGTAGTTTCTCAATGTAAAGCGTTTTTAACGTATAAATAACGTATTTCATATTACATGTAAAGAACGCATCGTTAAGTATTTCATCTTACATTTAAATTAATCTCATGTCAGCCATACATAACTAAAAATGCATTTAATTCCACTCAGTCACATTTTCTCTAATGTGCATTCAACACATCCGGGCCAACCATCCGCAGGTACGGACACTCACTGCATCAACTCGTGAACTGCAGGTAAGCGTTATATACGTACAGCATATCATAACCCGATTTAGATCAAAGCGCAAGGTTCATTCGTATTACACACATATTTGATGCTAAATATTATCTATTTGAAAGAACAAGATACTAGTTCTCTTTCACAGCGTCATAAAATGGGGAATCTCAGTAAATTATGGTGGGTAGAAAATGTTCGGCATGAATGGAGGGAAATTTGAGTAAATTATGGCGGGTCGAAAATATTCAGGAGGAATGAGTGGAAAAATTGGAAAATTCAGTTATGAATGCTATTATTGAACGTAATGAGAGGGAAATTATGTTATACCTCGCAAGAAATATACGGCATGAATAGGCCGGACAATTTAATTTTGAATGTAATTTTAAATTTAAAGGGGTGGGAAATTAAATTTGAAAAAAGTTCCAATAGGTGCGCAGTTGTACATACACACATACATTGCCCCGCCCGGGCTGCCATAGAGTCGCACTAGGCAGCGTTGGGTGTGTGCTCGGTAACCTTTACCGTGATAACCTTCCCAAGGGCGCCACCGAGCGTTCGAGAACACTGAACTCACACCGTCGTGCATCCTTTGCTTCTAATATGTATCCATACTTCGATGCGTCACGATAGTGTTCTCCGCTTAGAAAATGAGTCTCCAAGTGGTTTCTTTGATTTCGTCCTGTCGATTAAGAGTTAACAATGATCGCACGAGTCAACATTTGATACTAATTTATTTTAGCTTTTTTTAAGATGTTTACACCACTTTATTTTTTTCGGAAATTTTTTAATTTAAAAAATTAATTTCCTCGTCTGGGATTCTTATTGCGTATTCCAATTCAAGCCGAAGAAGACAAACTAATCATTAGCTCTACGCAAAAATTATTTGGGAATTGACACCAATAAACAGCGTCAACATGAAAAAGAGTTATCTCTGTTTTACATGACCTGTTCTTGTCCCATTTGGATAGAATGTTTTCGCACTTTTTCTCCTAACTTGCCCACCAAGCCCACCTGACCTGTTCTTGTCCCATTTGTATAGAATGTTTTCGCACTTTTTCTCCTAACTTGCCCACCAAGCCTACTTGACCTGTTCTTGTCCCATTCTCAGTAAAATTTTTGCATTTTTTACAGTGTTGCAGTCTCGACAATAACAGGACTTGCAGCCGATCTTCGTCAGGTGTTGTATTTGAAAAAAATTGAATCGTCTCAGCTGTGTGTACACCTGAAAGCGAAAGGACTTCCGAAGACTTGGCTACGTGCGAGCAGGCTCACCACAAAGTGCTCAAAAATTTTTTGAATGGAAAAAGTTCACACGTGAGGATTTTTGCTAGACCAACAAATCTTCGTCGAGCCGAATTTTTAGAAGAACTTTTACTGCTGTGTTGCTTGAAAGTCCGTTCCCAAGAAAAGAGAATTATAAGTGAAGGTTCAAAACTTAGCATGGACACCCGATGTCATTCAATTTAAGGTTTTTGTGGAATACTTAAAGGTTTTATCAAATCTATATAAAAATGTTTCGGGTTAGTTCATTGTGGGGTTCAGATTTTTAAGGATTATCCAAAAAACTAAGAAAGAAATCTAAAAATATCAACCCAAAAACTGAAGCAATCAATCTAAAAATATCCAATTCGATCAACTGTGATGTCGTTGATAACGAGAATAGAAGCTACCTTAAAAATTAACCACTTCACTAATTAAATACACCGCCATAAATGAAACAGCTTATGAAACATCAAACATACATAAATTCACAAACCAAAAATACCTGAGGCACGAGCGAAAAACAAGGAAAAAATGCAGCCGATGCAGACCTGACCCTAATTAGTTCAAGCGATCTAATTGATCAAGTGTCTTTTCCACGCGTATTTGACTAAAAGCAACGAACGAAATAATAAGCAACGAACCTGAATTTAATTAACCTGAAAGAACATGTATTGCATAGGAGAAGGTCGTAACACCTATCTGCAATTCAAATGTATCTCCCTGAAATTTCCGGATCCAAAAATCCTGGAAGCACAGTTTTGAACAATAAATCTCTTTAATACGTACTATTATGAAAAACCTGTCTCGCAAAGCAGAAGACCGTAACGCCTACTGTCATGAAACCTTGAGTAATTCGCATAAATTGAAAAATAAAACAACTACAGAACTCTAAATATTGCTTATTTGCGCATAGATAGCAAGTTTCATTTTCGAGTGCATCTATAGTATATGTGGATAACAGTCTTTTGAACATCCTGAACAGGCGAAATAAGCCTTAATAACAACAGTATTGTGAGACACGTGTGCTGCAATAATAAAAAAGCAAAAAATCGCCTAATCTCAAGTAGCTCTTCAGAAACACAACAAGCGCAGCTTGACCGAAACTAATGACATAACACACAGCCAGAATATTATTTTATAATACACTATTCCTGCTTAAGTCACTCCCTCAGGGACACCCGCACACGGTTGACTGCTCACTCCACACGCGGACACAGCCTGTTCAGGACTGCGTGTGCGTGCTGGCGATGTGCTGAGATTTACGCAGCTGGTGCAGGGTGTCTGCGCACATGGTGCAGTGGTCACGGACCTCGGCTCCAGCTGAGGCACCTACCAGCTGAGAAGTTTGCTAGTTGAGAAGAGTACCAGCTGAGAAGTGTGCCAGCTGAGAAGTGTGCCAGCTGAGAAGTGTGCCAGCTGAGAAGTTTGCTAGTTGAGAAGAGTACCAGCTGAGAAGTGTGCCAGCTGAGAAGAGCACCAGCTGAGAAGTGTGCCAGCTGAGAAGTGTGCCAGCTGCGAAGTTTGCTGGTTGAGAAAAGTACCAGCTGAGAAGTGTGCCAGCTGAGAAGTGTGCCAGCTGAGAAGTGTGTCAGCTGAGAAGTGTGCCAGCTGAGAAATTTAGTTGAGAAGAGTACCAGCTGAGAAGTGTGCCAGCTGAGAAGTGTGCCAGCTGAGAAGAGTACTAGCTGAGAAGAGTACCAGCTGATCGAGAAGTGTGCCAGCTGAGAAGTGTGCCAGCTGAGAAGTGTGCCAGCTGAGAAGTGTGCCAGCTGAGAAGAGTACCAGCTGAGAAGTGTGCCAGCTGAGAAGTGTGCCAGCTGAGAAGTGTGCCAGCAGAGAAGTGTGCCAACTGAGAAGAGTACCAGCTGAGAAGTGTGCCAGCTGAGAAGTGTGCCAGCTGAGAGTGTACCAGCTGAGAAGTGTGCCAGCTGAGAAGAGTACCAGCTGAGAAGTGTGCCAGCTGAGAAGAGTACCAGCTGAGAATAGTACCAGCGGAGAAGTGTGCCAGCTGAAAAGTGTGCCAGCTGAGAACTGCTCCAGCTGAGTAGCAGCTCACCTCGGAGACTGCGTTTTCTTAACCGACAAACTAAGGAGAGTTTGACGTTCTTGGCTGGATGGCCGAATTTTCAAACGCACGAATGCTCGTCCCGGATGATCAGCATCATCATATCTCGCCTTCAGCTTTCTTGCTGCGTTAAAATACGTCAATACACTTCTTGGTTTCGACTTGTGTGTTCAGATTTATTGTACATGGGCTTATTCATTCTTTTTTGTTGGGCTTCCTGCGAAACATTCATTGTCATGTACGTGTACACGTTCCATGTTCTGCATATTCTATTTTTTCATTTGGTTCCTGAGGCAAGATTTACGACAAAAATTTTTTCTTTCATGCAGATGAGCATGGCGAACGGGACTTGAAGACTTCAAATCTGAAATTCACATTCGCTGAGCAATAATTTTGATGTTTCGTTTTACTTTCATTTTGGTTTTACTCGGTTTTTTCCTTTTTTTTACGGTTGACTTTGGTTTTTAATGCTGGACGAGCTAAGCTCAAATGTCAGAGACCTCAGTTAGAAATGTCATGATAATTGAGTACAAATTAGAAGCGCAGGACTTTCCCATTCACGTCGCATTCCTGGCAACAGTTTAACCTGAGAATTGCTACCTGCTGACCGCCAAATAAATTAAAATCAACAACACAGGGAATTATGAGAGAGTGATGATCATATCTAAAGCTCATAGAAGACTAAAATAAAAATTTTCACGGTGCTTTTTTCGCGATAAAAAATTGTTGCATAGATGTAATTGATTATAATGGGAATAAAAACTTAATTGAACTCAAAATTGCAGGATGAATTTATATGTTTAAGAGCTTACCTATAAAAAATCTTTACAATTGATGAGGACCACTGCGTTTTGTCGCAGGTACTAACCAAATTGATCATGTCTTAATTGAACACAAAAGGAAAATATGAAATCAATAAAAATATTGAGTAACATATATAAGCTGTTAAGATACAATTCTTGTAGCCAAAAAGCAACTGTAAAAACTTGACCATTAACTTAATTCTGTGCGATTTAAATTGGCTAAAACGTGCTAGATTGACGTTAGTATTACAGTAAGGAATTGGGACCTGTACCTTATATTCTGATAAACGAACCAGTTACTCAAGTCTGTTACCTTAAAATTTGATGGAAAACGTGTACAGGAGTCTCCAAGTTTTATGTACGCATTAAATAGAAGCAAAACGAAAAATAGAATGCAAATTATACGGCAGATCTTGGAATTAAAAAAATCCTTTTCAAACTATTGAAAAAAATAAGTTTGTGTTTTACGAAATACCTACTTTTTCATAATCTTTTCTGTGTATTTCAATATATTTGAATGAAAAATGTCTTCTTTTCAGACACATATTTTGCTTACCTTGATATAGCAGGATAATGGAGCAAACATTTTTTCGATTATCGTCCATATTCATTTTCAGAAGTATTTAATTCTGTGCAAATAAACATAAATACAGCTCCAGGAATCTTGAACAACTCTGAAACATTGTGAGATGAACTAAATGGCATGAAGACAAAACGCTGATAAAAAGTCGGACAAACATGAAATGACGACCTAATTATTGATTTATCCGATCGGTATATTCAACTCAAAATATTATGTAGGTATATGATATACTAATTGCTCTTCATCACAGAGAAATAGATGTGTAACACTGAATCTGAGACAATCGGTGGTAAGAGAGCAAAATGCTCTCTTACCACTCACTGCGGCTCATGCAACAATACTGAGGACGAGTTGTAATGATACGATTCAATTACGTCAAATCACGACATCCCTTTCTCACTTGACCGCATTGATAACTTACATCTGCTCAAATTTAAGCATATAAATAATGTTCACATCAGCAGCCACCGTGATGAAAGTTTGAGAAATTGATGCAAAGGATGACAAAAGCTCTGAAATAGGTCCCAAATTTGAAAATGACTGAAATAACAATCATATGCTGATATTGGAGACGTAAATATTAGTTAATGAAGAAGTCTTTAACGGATGAACAACGAAGCACGTGACAATAAAGTCAAGTATTTTTATTCACTGAGTGAGTAAATGCCTTGGTTGATATGAATTATACGTCCCCTGTAAGTCAAGGGTATAAATCAATATTTCAATATTTAATATTTCGTCTAAAAAATAGTAGCAACTTATTTAAAATTTAGCTGAATTTCATGCATTTGCAGATTTTCTATAACTTCTAGATAGATATGAGCATTAAACTGTTTTCACGTCGTCAGTAATTACCAATTTATTCGTTTTCGTTGGTTGAAAATAAAACATTTACTTTAAATGAAAAATAGGAGAAAATTAGTTATCCTACTGCACATTCCCGACTACCTTCATTTTTCACCATGTGAGAGGGTGCTTCAAGTAGAAGGTAGCTATTCATATATTACACCTAAATGGTTAGTTGCATTCAATATATACATTAATTTTTCAACCGCAAATTACCTGCATAGTAGAAAGAGCTTGTCGCAGAAAAGGACCACTCGTCAAAACATTCGTTTTCTCAAAAAAATCGAGTTATCCATCAACCATGTTTTATAGAAGCTTTAAATTCTTCTCAAAATGAAGCTCATGAAATTCTACATGCTCCCATTTGACGCAGAGTATTTTCGGTAACGACTTTTTGGCTTGTGACAATTATTGTAAATATCTTGAGCATCAGGAATTATAGATCGTTCTGATAAAATTGTATCCAGTATACAAGAATTCTGACTCAATCTATTTATCGCGCCTTAAGATACCTATCAGTTTCTTACTCATGAGTACTGCGGATCTTTTCTTCACGAGAAATTGGAGAAAAAAAGAGGAGACTTGTACGTATTTCAGTTCATCGAGCTCGATTAAATTTTCTCTCCAACAGCTCAAAAATAGTTGAAAACATTTTATTCGATTCAAGAACCGGACGTGGAAGGAAATATAAGTAACTCTTATTTGATTGGTGAAAAAATGTGCTGAACTAGAAAATATATGTATTTCCAAAGTACATTTTAAATTTTTTGTCTTTTGATTTGCGGCGTAGAATCTCTTGTTCCGAAATACTTCTGCTGAATGCCGGTCTTCAAACGCTGATGAGTAAGTAACTGCTGTTTCTCACTAGATAATAGTAACAGATATCTGTAGCATTAATAAACTTCTACTATTGATGATAGTTATTTATTTTACTACATGGCAGTCTGGAAAAATTATTGAAAATGTGTCATCAACGCTTAGGCTAAAAGCTGCATTGCTGCCCGTGTATGATTTTCATGTGAAAGGACTTGAATAACTGAAATAACATACATAGGCCTAATTTAACAATGCCATTAAAATATTTTAATTTTAGTAATGTTGATATGACCTAGTTCAAGAGCAAATTATGGATTTTTTTAATGTAGTTCACTGATCAAAATTCTAATTGTGTCTTGGCAAATCGGAATCATATATTTCCTTTAGTACAGTTTGTACGGTCAAGTAAATTGCTTGTAACTGCTGTGTTTCAGTTCTTGAATTATAAGTTTAAAGTTTGATTTTAAAGAGGCAATGGAAATATTTAATTTGGTATTCAATCAAAATAAATGTGGTCTATGTAGTTCAATTCAGTGAAATTCTTTCAATTAAGGGAGGATAAAGGCTTGTACAAATATGACCACATACATCATACAAGGTGTGTGATTTTAGAAAAAGTAGCATGTTGTTTTGTTATTGTTTGTTATTTTAAGTATCTGTTGTGTTAGTAAATGATGTGAATTGTGGCTGTAAATTTATTGAGAAATCTCAGTAGTATTAAAAATGTCAAGTTCTGGGGGAACTACTTGCTGCAAAGAGCCTGACTGCCTGAAAGTATAAATTGAAGAACTATAAGCTAATTCTTAATTCAACTTTTGGGGATGAATTGTAACTTGGAGCACAAAATCTGAGTTTGAAGTGTTAAATGTTGAGAAATGTTTTTAATGAAGGAGATTCTAAGTCAAATACTGTTCTGCATATATTTTTTGTGCAAGACTTGACTCATTATTTTGTTCAATAATATGCAGCCAGCTGGTATTTATTTTGTTGAGTGGAATCTCTCATATAAACTAGTGGTTTGAAAACTTTGTTTATTTTCTCAAACTGCTTCTGAATAGATTTGGAATCATGAGCAGAATTTTTGGATCTTATTCATCTGTTATAATTCCCTGCATTCATAAAAGAAAAATATCATCAATAACTGAAATAGATAAATCATAGTAAATTCAACTTACATTGTTTTAACTCTTCCAAAATTCATTTTTAGATTTGGTTGACCAATTGGTATATCAAACTACAAATTTATTTTGATCTTAAGTTATCAATTCTTGAAAGGCATTAGGGCTATAAATCTAAGTTAAATAATTATAAATGTCCCTTTAATATGTGGGACTGTTATATGTAGATTCATGAGTATGATTTATGCATTTTTAATGGTCAATATTGATTTTAGGCCTTTCACGGAAATTAAACATTCTGTTCCGAACAATCACTAAAGGAACACATTTAAAAAGGTTTTACAAGAATGACATTCTGCTCGCTGATGCGTTATTTTTGAGATGTAACAA
>JACJUY010002576.1:50607-61483 GCA_014220935.1 Platorchestia sp. MABIK | reverse complement strand
TTGTCTTCTGCTGTGTTAACAGATCCTGTTTGTCTTCTGCTGTGTTAACAGATCCTGTTTGTCTTCTGCTGTGTTAACAGATCCTGTTTGTCTTCTGCTGTGTTAACAGATCCTGTTTGTCTTTTGCTGTGTTTACAGATCCTGTTTGTCTTCTGCTGTGTTAACAGATCCTGTTTGTCTTTTGCTGTGTTAACAGATCCTGTTTATCTTCTGCTGTGTTAACAGATCCTGTTTGTCTTTTGCTGTGTTAACAGATCCTATTCTATAGGTCCACTCAGTGTTTTGTTCTAAAAGGTTCATAGAGTTCAGCATTTATTTTCATATGTATGATAAATTCTTTGCTCTAGTAGTAATTTGGCAGCAATGAGCTCCCAGCGTCCCCGTTTGCGTGCCACACCGCGCGTCTCGACCCCCACCACTGAGTGGAAGGCTCCAAAATTTGGAGTGACTTATGCATCAGCTGTCAAACCATCTGGCTTTAATGCTACTGCAAATGGCTTCTCTACAGAATTTCCGAATGATAAAAAAGGATTGCAACGATATGATCCGGCACGAAAGCAGGTACAACATGTTTGGTCATATTTTAGCCCTTTTAAAATTTCAAAGTTTATTTGCTCTGTATTGTTTTTTATTGTGTAAATTTAAATAATTATATTATGAATTTTATGGTAGAATAATATTTCACCTCATTCTGTCATAGGCTCAGGGGAAATGCACAGTGCTCTAATAGAGCCCTTTTCAACTTGGAATGCATGTAACATGGAGCTGAGATTGAAGGCAAATTTTTGTACAATTGCTACTAGTTTTACTCTAAATTTAAGGGTGTTCAAGTAGTATCAAGTTTGTACTGCTTTCCACAGTAAAGTTGGAGTTTAGTGTAATTTTTGTGATTGTGTTTGAATGATCAAAGGTGAAACAACCTTTTTAATTTTTTGAGACAGCAATCACAATGAATAATTCAAATGAGAGTTGCTTAGTAAACATGAGGTTCACTAAGGATTTGGTAAATTCAGTGCTTCTGAAAGTTATTTCGACTTGCTAATTAGACATACAAAGTGCATTTTACACTTTCCTTGGTGATGAAACAATTGCTAGTGAGTGTTGTTCAAGGGTGTGAATCTGATACAGCCTCATCTTTGACTTGAAATTTTTTATGTCTTCCACTGTTATTGTTTTGCAGGTGCATTTTAAGGCTCCACCAATAGGCATTGGTGCCAGAAAAGCCATGAGAATGGTTCAAGAAAAGAATAAGCTGAAGTCAAGTGAAGGTAATAGTTTCCTTGGTATTTGCATGCAACTGAAGGATTTAGTAGGCAGTTTTAGTCTTAAACGTGCTATTTTATGATAATTTTTATTGGTGAAGCTCAGTATTTACATAAATGTTCTATAGACATAGTAGATATATATATTAAATTGAAGCCATTGTGTACCAGCCAATGGTCAATTGGTAATATTTTTTCATGTTTGATAATTTTTTTAAAATTAATTGTAAAAGTGTATATATATATATATATTTATGGCTTTTTATTTCTTGTTTATGGTCTTTCCTTGGACCTTATGGTGACTTCATGAAACTTGGACCTTATGATGAACTTGGACCTTGGTGAACTTGGAAGTATGAACTTGGACCTTATGGTGACTTCATGAAATAACAAAGAAATTTCAACACACAATGTGCATTTCAATTTACATCCGGTGTCTAGGTTTTGCATAGCACTTCTATTACTGTAGTCAAGCTGTCAAAAATCAGGTTTGTGGATGCAAAACATGTCTCGCTTATTTCATGCATCCACTCGCTTATTGTCTCGCTTATTTCATGTTTTTGGCAGCTGAAACCTGTGAAGTTCTTCCATCACTGATACTTTTACTCGATATTAATTTTTTTAAGTATGTACTCCATAAAAAGAGCTTGTCATTCCAATACTAGGTGGAGATACTGGGTCATGATGACTTTACTGAGCAATATGAGTGTGGGTATGAATTGTGTTCTCATGCTTTTACATAGCCATTTGGTTGTATGAATTGTATTACAAACCCTCACTTAGTCAGTATTTGGAAGCTCCATCCTGTGATACAAAATATCCCGAGCTTTAAGAGTGTACATTAGTTTCCAAACGTGATGCATGAGACAGTTGGTGAAGAGCAAGTAGTTAAGCAAATACTTAGATTCTGGTCAACTGTTGCCCAGATATTTGAAGGAGTGGATATGATATACCAACTTTTATGTCAAATGATCATGTCAACATGATATGATAGGAATAGTATAAATATTGGAAAATTCTAAATTTCTGATTGGTCATCAATGAACAAGACAGCTAAGATTTGCTCTTAAATGATTATAATAAATTCATTTTGAGTACTTTGCAGTCAAATTCCATAGGTAATTTTTACCTAAAGACGTTTTTTCTATGGTTGTCAGAATCATTTCAAAGTGTGTTATGGACACTATTGTGTCTTCAAGAATAGTTGGTTCCCAAGTAGGGTCAAGTAGGCCTTCCTTTCGATGAAACGGAATAAGTTTTTTATTTTATTATGGACCATCTTTTTTTGGTTCATTGCTGGCTGTTTTTCAACATCCATTACTTTCTTCTTTGACCATTATCTTGTTTCAGAAATTTTCTTCTATACTCACCGTTTCTTGTGTGGGATCTTTTGTGGAAACTCACAATATGCATTAGTTCCTTATTCCCTCAACTCCATACTAAATGATGCCTTCTTTCTTCTTCTCTTTCCCCTTAGGGGGATACAACCATTGTATCTACGGGAATTAGCGCTCCCAGGGGGAAAATGTGAGGGGCCGAGCTGAGAGTTAGGTAGGCTTTCTTTTTGTTGAAATAAAAATTTTTTGTGATAAGGACCATCTTTTTTTTTTTTTCGGTTCACTGCTGTCCTGTTTTTCAGCACATACTATTTTCTTCTTCAACTTTGATCTTGTTTCATAAACTTCTTTCTCAACTTACGGTTTCTATGCCCTTTCTGCATAGATTATGTGTTCCCTTAACTCCATACTTAATGGTGTCTTCCTCTCTTTGGATCGCCGTTGTGGGGGATAGGGAGGCCTAAACTAACTAATAATCTAACTTGTGGTTAAGGCTGAAACTAACTTATGATTCAATCTAATCTGATTTTGATTATTCATTTCCAGACAGGAAAGCAGAGGTGAAGGATGAAGAAAGACCAAATTGTAATCAGCTCTTGAGCGTTACGGGTAAATTTGCACGGCCGCTATTGTCTGTGTCGGGGGAAAATTTGGCACAGTCATGGCAAGACATAACAAAAGCGCCTGTTGCGTTCCAGGTTCAGGAGGTGAGCGTTGAAAACCTGAAAAATTGTAGGCCTTTGCGTTATGTAGTTGAGTTGAGGTTAATTAATTATTCCTTAGTACATGATTTCTTTGGAAAAATAATCTTACTCCTTGACTACCCAGTACTCATATTGTTTTGATGTAGGTGTTTATTGACGTAAATGTAAGTTTAATGAGTTAAATCCAATAATAAATTGAATTGAAGAATTGTTATTAAACGAGACTCTGCCCCTGAAACGAAATTAAAAAATACTTGACAGTCAGTGAAAAGAAGTGAGTTTTTTGGGAAAACCCTGTGAAAGTTTTTTAAAAATATGTATACCTTGATGACTAAGTATTGGAATAAATTGAACGGAGTCCTAGCTACAATTTGTTTACAGTAATGTATTGAGTTCAAATTTTTCACTCTAAGATAAAATCGTTACCCTGTTTCTATTTGATTTACATTTAAATTTCACTCCCTCGCAGCTTACGTTTTTTAGTTAATTGTAAATTTTATTTTCATTTTCCTTGTCATGACAAGTTCTTGTGTTTCAAATTTAATTTTAATTTTTTTTTCAGCTTTTGGGAGATCGAGTCGCCAGAAGCAGGTCAAGTTTAACAGAAATTCAGAGTCAGCGTAACGCTGATGAAGTTGGCGCATGCGCGGTAAGGGTTGCCTCGAGCTCAACACCCTATATGAACAAGTCGAATATCAACATCGCTGAATGCGAACAAATAGAAAAAGTATCTACAGGAGACTCGCTGAAGCCTTCAAGCTCTCTCGTTTCGCTGCCCAGCACTTCTCCGAGCCAATCGATGTTGCATACTCCACGCAAGTACGGACTCGACCCTCTGTTTTGCAATGGTGTTAATGGAGGCTCTGGGGCTTCGCTGCGTGAAAATCTTTGTGGGAATTTTGAGACTAAGGAAGAAGTGGATCCTTCTGTGCCGTTGTTTAGGAGGACCAATCAGCTGAATTCTGATGAATTTGACAAGGCTTCGTCTTCGCGATTGGTTTATTTTCCATCGTCAGATCCTTCCTCCACTATTTCACTCAGTAGCAATGCCAGCGAAATGACTGCTTTTATGAACAACGACGAATTCGAAGGCATATCTCATGACTTACAGAAAAGTTCAATTGAAGATCTAAATTCGTCATCTCACGGAGATTCTGCTGTAAATAAAACTAATGAACCCATAAATAAACAATCTATACCTTTGATGACTAACGGCGCTGTCGGAGAAGTCCTACATCCTAATTCATCAAAAATAACAGCATTGCCCTCGTATTTAAATGCACCTGCTGAAAGGAAGTACTCGGGTATCGTGTACTTTCCTGGAAGTGAATTCTCTGCGAACAGTTCCGCTTCGCCACTTCGAAAAAAGTCTGAAATAGCCAACTTTTACACAGAATTTTACTGACCATAGGAAACCTTATGTTAATGCTACACCATGTGCCTGGTGTAGGCTCACTCCAATTTGAATTCGGTAGTTTTCGTCTCGGCGAAAGTTGTAGAGCCATTCAGATGACCCTCATCGTGTGACGTCGATGAAACGAATTTTCTTTGTTATGAAAATTCTGATGTTACATTTTAGCTGTTGGGTTTTAAGCAATTCTAGGTAGCTATCTGCTTTTGTAGCTATAAATTAATTTAATTTTCTTTTAACTCCTGATTTCCTTCAATTTTAATACGTCGATTAAAGGTAAAATAAGTAGTGTCTGCATTACCCAATCAGAAAGAGGAGATCTTTATAAACGTTTTTCTCTCATACTAGGGGAGCTGGATTTTAACTCTCCATACCCTCTGAGACCTACGCTAAATATTGTACAAAAATGGAATCACGTTCATGCAAAGGGTGCCTATTCTCTTTACATCCATTTTCTATGGAGGTATTCAACCTTCCAGTATATCTTGAGCTAGGACAGTTCAATCTAATCTGATCACCAGAAGTTTAGAAAGGACTCTGCTGTAGAAATAGTTGTTGAGAAATGAGAATCACGCCTGCTTTGTGTGTGGAATATTGTTTTACTACACGATTTAATTTCATTGTGATGGAAGCCTAAGCATCGTTTGCGTGTCTCGAGGATAACGTCATTCTTTGAGTTTGAGTACTCCTGTTCATTCATAGCGCTAACTATCTGCTGTGCAGCGTCAAGAACCTCTCATGATGCATAAGATAGGCAATGGGTTTAGGTTAGTTATGGTTGTCTATTCTATCCTGTAAGGATTGGCGCCCTTAAGAGAGAACTTTTTGGTTACTTCAGCCATGGCTAGGTCTTCGGAACTTCTGTTTTCCGTGTGCACTTTGCTTCTGTTCATTTTCTTGGGTTCGCTATCTCTTCTGTGTCTTTTCTTTTTCTCCTTCCTCTTTGATTTACTGTTTCTACGCTTCTTAAAGGGGGAAGGAGGGGAGAGGAGCAACGCCGATTAACACCTTATGCTATTATAAACGGAGTTCCTCCATTTTATACAGTGAATATTGGATCGTTTTTTGCGCTCTCATAATATCGCCTTTGTTGTGGCTAGGCAGTCTGTAACTATTATGATAATTTGTTCCATGGAGATTTAGTTTCATTTTGCAGGGTTCCATTTTTTCCATTATTTTGTTCTTCAGTACCGGTTTTCGGTAGGACATGCGTGCTGTCACTTCACTGGTGAGCTACTGATCGTCAAGAGGTACTGATTTAGAAATATGTGTTGAGCGTTGAGCAGTTTAATACATTCCTTTCCACTCCTTGGTGAACGTATAAACTTTGTATTCACATTGACGTATAAAATGGAAATATTGCAATGCTGCCTAGAGGTTGAGAACCGACTTTAGCTTGCACATTGTCATTTTTGATATACACACGTATTAGTTAAGTAAAACGATTACGATTTATTTGCCAAACGCCACCTGCAATGCGTCCTTCAAAATTCTAAATTCATACCCGGCTAACTGTGGATGGATTGCAAGTGTGTAGCAATAAATAGCTCTTTGTGCTCGAGATTCAAATAATCTCTTGGTGAATTGTGTCTTGGAAGGGGTTTCTCGATAAAATTTTCTCTCGCTTTAAAGGTCTTGTAATGGTTTATGGCTGATTTTGGAAAATGCACGTACTTTGTGTGTCAGCGGTGGCTGGTGGCCCAGTTGTCTTGTACCCATTGTTGAATGAAATTTATTTTCACTAAGGGTTTTAAATTATTGTTGGTCGAATGCGTTTGAGATCAGTTTTGTAAGTAATTTATGGAGAATTCCGATTCGAATCTCGTCGAGACAAAAAAGTGAAATAAGAAAACGAATAGAAGAACAGTAACACACCTCTTAAAAGAATATCCTGAAAGGAATTGTTCTTCGGCGTCTCGAGGAACCTTCAGCGCTCCTTGGGGAGATGTTGGATTAATGAGCTGCACTCGAATGGATATGCAGGTATTTTCTGTCGTCGTTATACCGTGATGAACTAGTGCTTCTCAGTGGTTGCCCTAACTACTCTCCATAGACTCAGCAATTCGTGTTCCATAAATCTGTAGTGGATTTAACGTTTCTTGCGGTGGGTTAAACTGAAGTTCAATATTCAATTCAAATTGAAAGTCAATTGTAGTAAGCAATTTTGAAAATAGCAAGTATGAACTAGATCATGCTTTCATTTAGCGTTTATCAAGTATTTATAAAAGTTGAGTTAGTGATAGTGAAATTTCCAGCGTTGTGAAAATCCCCTCAGTGACTACTGGTGGGTTCCTTCGCAGAAAATTAGACTAAATTTGTAGTTAGAGGCTCGTCTTTCATTGTTTACTTATCTTGCTCTCTAGAGGTGTCGAGACCAGCGTACCGTACGGGATCAACTTCCTGAAGTCTCTTTGAGCTTTATTTATTATGTTATTTTACTTCACCTTTTCATCTCATGGAGATGCTTTCACCCGGTTTTCCCAGCGTATCGAGCTGTAGCAACTGAAACGCCTGAATTTTGGGCCTTCGCTTTTACCTAAACTTGAGCTTCATTGAGATCGTAAAAATCGCTCACTTAGCGGAAACGAAGGGTAAATCTTGAAGGAATGAAAAAATATCAGTGAGAGGTTATCAAGGAATATGTTGTACTCGTGTACAAAGCTAAAACAAATATGACTATATTGTTTTATCTCATTCATGAAACGAACTTGATATCAAGCTTTGGTGCTTTGTAGTGGTTACTCTGTCTCATTGAGCGGAAATTGAATTGATGGAAAACCGAAGAAGTTTGGGGAAAATGGTTGCAAAAAAACAAATCAGGTTTGTAGGAGTGCTAAATCCCCTAGGAGGTACAACTATGGTATCTATGGGAATCAGCGCTCACAGGTGGACAAAGTGAGGTTTCAAGAAAAAGGTCTATGCTTTTTTAATCGGAGTAAATTTTGTCCTAGGTTTTTTGGATACATTTCTTTTTTGTAAACACCTCTGACATTCTTCAACTTCTCTCTTGTTTCATGGGCTACTTTCTAATTTTTTTTATGCATTCACATTGTGCATAGATTCACCGTTCCAAATTAAATAGCGCCTTCTCTCTTTGGGTCACCAGTTTTAATTTGAGATACTTGAACTAGTAATCGTATGCGTTATGGATTCTCATAGCCAGTAAATATTTTTGTATAAACGTCATGTACCGGTTAATTTTTTCATCTCGTTTATCATGGATTAAAATGATCAGCAATTTAATTGACCAAGCATCCAAAAATTGGTACTTGCCCTAATTAAGTTCGTGTAGTGTTCACAGGGTGTGAATTTCAAACTACTGTGGCATAAACTGTTCGTTACCATTTATAAGATTTTCTTGTATGATATGCTAAATAATTAGTATGCAGTAAAATAATTTTTCAGGAGGCCATAGGATAGGCAATCGGTTTTTGGTTAGTTGGATTTATGTGTCCTATGCTCTGGAACTGGTGCCCCAGGTGGTACGCTGTTAGATTATCTCGGCTTTAGAGGGGCGTTTTAGAGTTCTATCCTTCGTGTTCTGTGTTTTTTCAGTTTACATTCTTTTGCCATCTCTTCATCTTACCTTCCTCATCCTTCCCTTAGAAGAGTACTACTATTGTATCAATAGGAATTAAAGCTCCCTGCAGGAGTATGTGAGGTCCCGAGCTGAGAGTTGGGAGGCCTCCTTCGGTAACAATTAATTTTTTTGTGCTAAAAAAAAAATGAAAGCTATCAAACGATCTTTTTTTCGGTTTTTTGCTCTCCTGTTTTTCAGCAGCTACTACTCTCTTCTTCAACGTTTATCTGGTTTCATGAACTTTTTCTCAATTTACTGTTTTTGTGCACCTTGTGTATAAATTCCACGTTACCTCAACTTCAAGCTAAATGGTGGTACCTTCTTCCTTTCTCTCTTTGAAACGTATTTGTCGCGGTTAGGAAAGCTTCATCCCACATATAATCTGATCAAATCTTTTATGTCTTCTTCGCTATCTTCTTCGTCTTTTTTCCTCGTCCTGTTTAACTTGCGAAAGTTACCTTGTGTGGGAATTCACCTCTTGTGTTGATTCTCTTTTCTAGTCTGTATTGGTTTCTTCTTTTGGCTCTCATGAGATTGCCTGTACCTTTTTGCCTCGATTATCTTTCTCCTTGCTACAATCTATACTAGTTTCTTCCCTTTGCTCTCATGAGATTGCCTTTACGTTTTTGTGTTGATTCTCTTTTTTTACAGTTAGTACTAGTTTCTTCTTTTCGTGGTCTTGAGATTATCTTTGATCTGCGTAGGGAGCCTAAAACTGATAAATTTATTTATCATGATTATAATAATTGTGATCCTTTCCCCCCTCAGAGGGATACAACTATTGTATCTATGGGAATTAGCGCTCGCAGGGGAATTATGTGTGGGCCCGAGCAAAGGGTTAGGTACGCTTCCTTTTTGTTCATTTGGAATAGGTTATTGTTTTGTTACGGACCATCTTTTTTCGGTTCACTTCTGTCCTGTTTTTCAGCACCTACTACCATCTTCTTCAACTTTTTTTTCTTCCATGAACTTCTTTCTTTGCTTACTGTGTCTGTGCACCTTGTGCATATATTCCGCGTTCCCTCGACTCCATACCAAATAGTGCCTTCCTCCTTCCTCTCTTGGAACATCTTTGTCGTGGTTAAGGGAGACTAAAACTTTCTTATATAATAATAATGTGATTCTTTCCATTTCTCGGTGCTTAAAGCATAGTTTAGAGAGCAGCTGCCGTGATCAATCGTACATAATTTTGTACAATTTTGTTGTAGATACTTGAAAGCGTTCAGTTGTTGTGGACTTGTTGGGCACACATTTTATGGAGCGTACTGTACGTGTGATGAAATACGTGGATGAAAAAAATAATAGCTAAGTGAACAGGTCTTGTATAAATTGTTCAATGATTTGAACATTTTGGCTTGTGCTGCAACCGAAATCTAAATTCTCAGAAGGAGAAGTGAAAGGAAATTATTCTAAGCCTTAAAGCTGTTAATGAAAGCTTCGGTTCGAGCCGAAACTCGTCTGAGTGATTGAAAGTGAGCAAACCTAGGTTACTATCACCTTTTTATCGTGATTTTCATTTCAGGGTGTCTAGAAGACTCCAACTAAACTTGATAGAGTGCGTGTAAGAATCTGCTTTATTTTTAAGTTGAGATCAAGAACCCTGAAATCAAGGAGCTCAGCGTTTATAGTCTTTGCATTGGGTGTCATTTTGTATTTGTCTATCTTGACAATACTCAGGCTTTATGCCCCCTCAGGGGAATACAACTATTGTATCTATGGGAATTAACGCTCCAAGGGGGAAAATGTGAGGCCCGAGCTGAGAGTTGGGTAGGCCTTCTTTTTGTTTGAAAAAAATTTTTTTTTGCTATGTAAAGGACAACCTTTTTCGATTTACTGCTGTCCTGTTTTTCAGCACCTACAACTTTCTTCTTCACCTTTTATCTTGTTTCATGCATTTCTTTCTCAACTCTCTGTTTCTATGTCCTTTTTGCATAGGTTCCGCATTCCCTTATCTCCGTACCTAATGGTGCCTTCCTCCTTCCTCTCTTCGAAACGCTTTTTTTTTGTAGCGGTTAGGGAGGCTTAAACTAACATATAATCGAATAATCTAATCTTGGGCTTTATGCGAGTATTTTCTCATAATTTGCATTTGATCCAACGCTAACCTGCTCGATGTGGTCAGGACAATAAATATATATTCTTTATATTGCAGTGGTGAAATCTATTGCAGGTGGTCTATGCACTGCAACGAATGCTGGCGCTTCCGTGCTCATGTCTCTTCAGAGGAGGACGCAGCTATTGTATCTATGGGAATAAGCGCTCCCTGGGAGAATATGTGAGATCACGAGCTGAAGGTTAAATGGGCTTCATTTTTGTTCAAATATGTTTTGTTGTTACAGACCCTCTTTTTCTGTTTTACCAGTCATTTTTTCAGCATCTATTACTTTCTTTCCGAACTTTGATTTTGTTTTATGAACTTTTATCAACTTAATGTTTCTATGCGCAATTGGGTCTTGTGTGGGATCACACCTTGTTCGTAAATTCCCCGTTCCCTAACCCCTCAGGGGGATACAACTATTGTATCTATGGGAATGAGCGCTCCCAGGGGGGCAATGTGAGGGCCCGAGCTAAAGGTTAGGTAG
>JACJUY010002576.1:29966-44178 GCA_014220935.1 Platorchestia sp. MABIK | reverse complement strand
GCACAAGTAATATTTTGTTGTTGCCGTTTCTATTTAGATTTACATTTGAGGGAGAAATGGGGGAACAAATATATGAACTTTTGCCACTTTCCAAGACATCGCTACACATTCTGCAAAATTGATCATATTTTACAAAATGAACATCAAATTCGAACAGAACAACGGAAGAATACCTGGGGAGACGAAGCCTGGTGTTAAATCTTATCCATATTTCTTAATCCTTTGCCAGCGTACACACACACCGAAAGGTGTTAATTTTAATACACACTTCAATATAGGAATTCATTCACATGGAAGTTTTTATGGCATGCAGGTAGCCTAGTTGGCACTGGAATAGAAGGGCATGAAGTCTCAACGAAAAGCGATTGCTAACCGCAGCGTTATCCACACAAGTTAGGCTGCAAATCTAAACTTTCAAGCCAGCTCCCACACTCGTCATCAATAACTTCATGAGCAGAGGTCAAAAAGCTGCGCAACTTCTAATTATTCAGGGCAAGAAATTAACACAACCTCATCTTCGCTAATTCGTTCAAGTTTCTCTGTACAATTTCAAGCTTCATTAACGTAGTACGGATTTTTATCACCGTTTTTCTCCCCGTGATTGTCCTGTACTGCTGTCTCAGAAGCACTGTTGCTAAGGAAACACTGTAGTCTAACACTAAAGAGTACAAAGACTTGACATTAAATCCAATCGAGTAACACATTGGTTGATAGCATTTGCATGTAAGCATGAGCTACAGGACTGTTAAATCAATACCGCAGAAACATTAGGCTATTACTGCCTTACACGGTTCACGGGATATCTCGAGTAGAGATGATTATACCAGGGAAGACCACATTTACGGGAAATATTTCTGACGCATGTATGAGTTACATACAACTGGTTAGAGTGAATCAACCAATGATCGTATTGCAATAATGAAACATTGGCGTATCAAATGACCTTACATTATGTTCCAAAATTGGCCTGTCAGGAATGGGATCATTAAATGGCCGTGTAATGTATTTGTGGATTGGCAATGGTCTAATAATAATTAATTTATTAATTATTAGTTAATTAATTTAGCTATTTACAACTTCAACATTCATGGAAACGAGACTTTCATTATAATGCGTCTTCCCCACAGATTCTTCGTTTTCACTCTTCCTCATGAGTGCAAATACAAATTTCAAAACAGCACTGAATTTTCTTTTAATACAAATAATTGCCGAAATAAAATTAAATCATGGCGTGACATTTATAGGCTGTGTTCATTATAAATAATTAAATCGATCACATTGTGATGACTAGCAAATAAACTCCTGCATCTCTCACTACAATTAAGAGGTGCATTGTATGAGGGATCGAGAGTTTTACACAAAAACTTTCATATTTCTCGTATTGTTATTGACTTCATCAATACGAAATAATCCAATACAATATCGAACAATATTGCCTTTAGGTGAAATTCTCGTCAAGAATACATAACCAATAGGAAACAGTAGCATTGATAGTCAGCACTTACAAAACAGTACAGCTCTAGATTTAGCGAACTGTTGATCTCGAGTACTCTCTCGGTGTCGGCACATTACAATTTTGAATGCACTGTGCACACGTATTTGGGTACTTGCGATTGTCTGATTGCGTAAATCATTGGGGTTCACTGTGCATGAGTGCTTCATACGTGGCACGTCAACGCAGAACGAAAATAATACCGATGTGGTGACAGAAACGGGAAATTTCGATCAGATCCAGTCGCTTCTTAACTAATGTATGCTCCCTTAGTCCACACATGAGAGGGCACATGGAGAGTCTGTACGTATAACACTCTTATTTCGATAACATAAAAGCTTTCTTCGACGTTCGAAAACAGAATTTTATATGAACGCAATTTGAATCAGAGAGAAGTTAGTGCGTGAGAATATTTCACCACAGAACCAAATGACGCCGACGATTGTCAGTCCCAAACTTTCGATCAAAACCGAGTCAACTCGCAATAGTCGTAGAGAAAGGAAGGTGGGTGGAGGCTTCTAGCACTTCAGCAGCCAAGCCTCTAATGCGCTGAAGTCTTGGCTGCGAAGCCAAAACGTCTTTTTATAGTTGCTCGAAAATTTAAATTGTAGTGAAGTATCTGGAACGCTTTATTTAATAGCGAAATCATTTAGGATAAGGTTTTCACCTTTTGACCATTTTCAAAACTCTAAAATATAATCAATATTTGGCTTGAGTAAAAGCACATTTTTGTTGATTAAACGTTCTGTTGAAAAAACACCAAAAATTGAAATGCGTGAACCGAAATGCGAGTGCCGCCGTGAAAAAACACTCGCGAGTGCGAGTCTAATGGGAGAAAAACTCGGAAACCATAACAGGGAAAACAACAGCTATAATGCAACGGTGCTTTGTACATGGTTACATGAATATGCATTCCCAGAGAGCATGAACCTAAAATTAAACAGGGAAAAGAGAGGCGTTTTTCTTGGACGCAAATCCCACAACAGACAAGTCACGCGATGGCAAATTTGGGGGGTGAGCAGTAGTGACAAAAGTAATAATTGAACTAATTTTTCTACCTATTACTTAAGGTTCGAATAAAATTTCACATAACTCTTGAATCGACTAAATTTTACCATTAACAATGTATTACCCTCCCAAATCTGTGGAAGACACAGGTTAGATAAGTTCAAGCCTCGCCAACCACAACTAAGTGGTCCAATGAGTGAAAAGAGAAAGGTACGAATTAGTATGGAGTTAAGAGAACGGGGAATTTACGAACAAGGTGTGATCCCACACAAGACCCAATTGCGCATAGAAACATTAAGTTGATAAAAGTTCATAAAACAAGATCACAGTTCAGAAATAAAGTAATAGGTGCTGAAAACATGACTATAGTGAAACGAAAAAAGAGGATCTGTAACAAATAACAAAACATTTTACATGAACAAAAATGAAGCCAACCTAACCTTCAGCTCGTGATCTCACATATTCTCCCAGGGAGCGCTTATTCCCATAGATACAATAGCTGCGTCCTCCTCTGAAGAGACATGAGCACGGAAGCGCCAGCATTCGTTGCAGTGCATAGACCACCCGCAATAGATTTCACCACTGCAATCTTAAAGAATGTATATTTATTGTCCTGACCACATCGGGCAAATTAGCGTTGGATCAAATGTAAATGATGAGAAAACATTCACATAAAGCCTGAGTATTGTCAAGATAGACAACTACAAAATGAGACACAATGCGAACACTATAAACGCTGAGCTCCTTGATTTGGGGGTCCTTAAGCTTAACTTAAAAATAACACAGAACCTTACACACACTCTGTGAGGTTTGGTTGGAGTCTCATAGACAATCCTGAAATGAAGATCACAAAAATAGTATATTTTAAATACATGGTTCAATAATCCAAACGTTTCAGCTGGGGTAGTGGTGGGGGTGGTAGTAACCTAGGTTTGCTCGCTCTTCAGTCACTCAGACGAGTTTCGGCTCGAATCAAAGCTTTCATTAACATCAGTAAAGCTTGGTAGAGGAATTTCCTTGCACTCCTCCTTCTGAAAGTTCAGATTTCGGCTTCAGTACAAGCCAAAATGTTCATATTAGTGAACAATGCATACAAGACCTGTTCACTCTGCGATTATTTCCTTCTTGCACGCATTTCATCACACATACAGTATGCTTCTCCATAAAATGTGTTCCCAACAAAAAAAAAGTCTACAAAAACTGAACGTTTTCAAGCTTCTACAACGAAACTGTGCAAAATTATATACGATCGATCACGGCAGCTGCTCTCTAAGTTTGCTTTAAGCATCACCAACCGAGAAATGGAAAGGATCACATAATTATTACAATTATTATAAATAAATTAGTCAGTTTTATGCTCCCTACGCAGAACAAAGGCAATCTCAAGACCACGAAGAGAAGAAACTAGTACAAACTGTAAAAAAGAGAATCAAGGTAAAAAAGTAAAGGCAATCTCATGAGAGCAAAGGGAAAAAACTAGTTTAGATTGTAGAAAGGAGAAAGAGATTCAAGGCAAAAAGATAGACTATCTCATGAGAGCCAAAAGAAGAAACCAATACAGACTAGAAAAGAGAATCAACACAAGAGGTGTATTCCCACACAAGATAACCTCCGCAAGTTAAACAGGAAGAGGAAAAAAGACAAAGAAAAGATAGTGAAGAAGACATAAAAGATTTGATCAGATTATATGTTGGTTGAAGCTTCCCTAACCGCAACAAAGGCGTTCCAACGAGAGAAAGGGAGAAGGTACCATTTTGTTTGGAGTTAAGGTAATGCGGAATCTATGCACAAGGTGCATAAAAACAGTAAATTGAGAAAGAAGTTCATGAAACAAAAGAAAGTTGAAGAAAAAGAACGTAGTAGTTGCTGAAAAACAGTACAGCAGTGAACCGGAAAAAGATGACCCATAACATAACAAGATACATTTCATTTCAGCAAAAAGGAGCCCTATTTACCATTCAGCTCGGGACCTCACATTTCCCCCCTGAGAGTGCTAATTCCTATAGACAAAAGAGTTGCATTCCCCTGAGGGGAGAAGACATGAAAGCTGAAAGAACTTAAGCGGGCACGAAAAGTAAAAGCCTTAAAGGCGTATCTAAAGCTGAGGTAGCCCAACAAACACAACATACAGGTCCGAACATCACAATATCATCGCACTGGAACTCAGAAATCACCGGTCGTGGTCACTGTAGGCGTGTCTTTTGTGATATTTTAGGTCAGGAAAACAAGCGAACAAAGGCTAAGTATCGACTCAAAACCTATTATTGAACTGCAAAAATAAAGAGTATGCCGAATTCTCCCGGGAAAATTACACACTCAGAATTATGGCACGCTTTCGAATGTTAAAGCGAACACAAATAAATAGGTGAGCTTTAAATATTTTTTAAAGATATAAACAGAAGTGTAGTACGAGCAAACTTTAAGTTTCATGTCATTTTCATATTTGATCTAATATTATTAGCCTAATGAGCATTAGGCTCAACCCGTATCCGTCTGAACTTTTCGCTTATTGCAACGTTCGTTACGACCGTCACTAGACGGGCACTGGCAATCAGGTTGTCACCGACATCACAATGAGGAAGGAACCGCCACTCGGCAGTGAACTTCAGAGAACACATTTAGGTACAAATTATACAACACATTGAAGCTGCCTATCAGGACTTTGAAATTCACACGCACAGTTAAGCATTACTCCTTTTTCCTCAGCACGGAAAGAATTAACACGAACATAGAGCACCATAAAGAGAGTAGATTAGATGTTAGTTTAAGCCTCACTAGCCGCAACTTAGACGTTCCACACCACAAAGAGATTAAGAAGAATGCAATAAATTTACGACGTACCCGAGACCCTACAACATTAAGTCACGAAACATAGGCATTTCTACAAGAGATCCGCACAAAAAGGAATAGTAAAAGGAAAACTAAGCCCGCAACAGCTTACCGCGACGGGCGTTGCTCATCTCAAAGTGCAGTGAGGAGACCCAAAGCTCCCAAGTGCACTGACGATTCAGACATCATTTCTCGCACCGTGGGTCGAGAATCCTCCACATCACCTACAGAGCAACATCCCTAAAAATAAACTTAAGGCTCGTCTCCGATTTGGAAAATGGGAACTCTCCTTCAGACGTTCCCCACGACGCTAACCCTTCACAACCTCCAGCACCGAGTGGGGTGCAATTTGCGAGTGAACTCCTCGAGACATTGTGACGAGAATAGACACAGAATGTCCAAAATTAGGTTTTGAGTTTGTTACTCTTTCAATGAAACGAAGGCCTGCTAAACCTTCAGAGACCGGAACTCACATCTTCCCCCTGGGAGGAATGTGGAATTTCAGAGAGCGCTAAGTCTCCACACACCGATACGGAATGTGAACTTCACTAAAACGTAAGCACTGAAGACCCTCAATACAGAAGCTTGAAAGGAAAAAGTTAAGCCTGCAGTTCAATACACCTTGTGAAGTTCATGTATTGGTGAAAATATGTGAGATTTTTTGAGATACTTGAGCAGTGAGGGTTACACTACATATTGGTGTATTTCCCACAAATAAGAAGCGTGTGTAGCAATACTGAACCCACAACAGATTACGACAGAAAATGGAATTTTTATGGTCAAGCGTTGAGAATTTTATGGTCAAGTCTCTTAAATGTAATGACGAGGACAAACATCAAGCTCACAGCTATAACTGAAATTAAACTAAAATACTAAACCAGCAATACTTAAAATCCATTGACAATGAAGTCTTCATTGTGGAAATTACACACGGAAGATGAGAGTATTTTTTCTCAGAGTTGCGTGGTACACAACAAAACTCTTAGGCTTAGAATAATATTTTCCCACTTTGTTCCTCTTTAGCGAACACACGCGGGTTCCTTAACTATGTACAAGATATTTCGACATGCTGGCAAGTTCAGCGCCGCAGAACTGACGCTACGTGGCATAATATACAGTAAAATTTCTATCGATCAACAGCTATAACACACGACACCAGGGCACACGACAAGATGGAGTTTCCTTAAGCACATCCAGAGCGTCTCCCAAGGTCCGTAAAAATAAATACTAGGATCCTAAAGAATAAATATCATTAAAGATCTAAGAATAAATATCACCGTACTCACACAGCGCACAACAACACAGAAACTCCATTCAAAAATGTTCTTTCAACGATGAGAACGGCACAGACCATCTTAGGATAGGTGAAATAATTTAGCAGAAAATGAGAATCGTGTTCTCAATGGTGATGAAGAGATTCGAGTTTGAGAAATAATTTTGAAGAAACAAATCTTAAACTTGAGGTTAATGATGGTGATGTTTCACGCCAGAGAAAATTCTCTAAAAGAAAAATAGAATTATAAACCTAATGGTGATGATGGCTCACGCAGGAGAAAATAATTAAGAAGAAAAAGAGAACAAAGGACTCAACGGCAAAGCATGAGATTGGAAGTCAACACAGGTACTTTCTAGGGATCGAGATCGAGTGTCAACACTTCTGAAACGGCTTAATTCTATATGAAGTGTTTGAATGCGCCCAGCTGGAAATAATATGTAATAATAAAAGTAAGTATATAGTAGTAAAAGTAATATCTTAAATTTGTAATAATAAAAGTATGTATATAGTAGTAGAAGTAATATTTTAAATTTGTAATAATAAAAGTTAACAAATGATTTAATACCTCAACTGCTCAGTGGAGCTACGTTTGTACAGAAGCTTGATCTCGTGTCAAGAGCTATGTTGAAACAACAAAACATGCAGTAACTTTTTTGTAAGATGGAATGATATAAATTCTCCAGTCTGAATTCAAGCCCAATGCATTTCATTGAGGTACAGAATTTTTTCCATGACATGGCTGGTCATTTTCCTACCAATTTTTTAGGCAAGATACGCTTTGCTACTGATTTGAGATTCGTCACGTAAAATTCCTCAGTATCTCCATAAAAAGATTCTGCTTAATTAATTACTACCCAAACCGACAGATATTTGATTCAATAATGCCAGTTCAAGCCACGTCGTCGCGTCAGTTATAGAATTTTTTTAGCAAATTTAACTGATCCAGTAAAGCAGAGCAATATTTCTATAAGCTGAGCACCAACTGAAGCTGAATTTTCAGTCATAAATGAACTTCATAATCACAGAGTTCAAGACAACGGTTATTATTGAGTTTCTAGTTGGTTTCAAGACACCCTAGCCACAACCAAGACGATCTCAAGAGAGGGAAGAAAATGGGCCATTTAGCATGGACTGTAGACCACGGGGAATATATGCACAAGATGTGTTCCCCACACAAAATACCCCGCGTATATAAGCGAAGAGTGTAAGATGGAAGAGAAAAACCAGACAAAAAATAGAAACTCAACAAAACATGAACACTGAAAGAAACACAGCAGGCACGATAGACAGAAATCTTAATGGCCTACCCACAGCTAGGTAACTTAATAGTAGCCCCTAGGAGCGCCAGTCCCCACAGCATAGGATAGACAACCCAGTCAAATTTTTTCGCCGCCTGCATACATGCAGGCGACGAAAAAGTTAGACTGGGAAGCCTCACTAACCTAAACCTATTGCCTATTCTATGCATGCTCCCTGAGGGGAGGCATTCACCCGACCGTGCGTCACACACGCCAGCTTTGCGCAAATTATGAGCACCTCGCACACCCGTACAGTGTAGCCAGATCTACAAGCACGTCAGGATAAATGGCCATTGCCGCCACACGCTACGTCACCCACCAACATGAACCAAATGTGACATTTTAAATATGCAAATAATTCAACCACGATCCTACTTTCCCCATCAATTTATGGCTGAGTAATGGTTATTTATTTGTATTACGAGACATTTTCAATTGATTGTCCATAAGCCTCACTCATATTAAAATAAGAGTACGGGTTTTTAGATCTATTCATTTCATTTTATGCATCAGATAACTTTTGCGATGGAGGTGCTGGTGACAACAGCACAATTAGTGAAATTTCTTCATTTCAAGGATGCGTTCACTTGAACGAGCGATGAGAGAATCCTCCGCTGGCTTACAAAGACAGAAATTACAGGTTTGCTAGCACACCAACACTGCAGGTATCGCCAAACACAACACCGAAAACTTAAAAATGGAAACATATATGTAATGCAAGATGAGCAATTAAAGACCTGTTTTTTACCTACAAAGTTTCCACGCATGAGCGTGAAGGTAACCATCGAAATACTAAGCCTGCACAACCAGTTCCTTGAATCATTAGGTTAAAACTACATTCTTACTGAAGGAGTTGGGTTTCAGGATGAAAGATTTATATATTGCACGAAAGACAAAGAAAAGTTTACTCGAGGAGAACTACTAGAAAATAGGTGAAGCTTAGACAACCATTTGGAAAAACTTTAAGCACTGGCATTAGGTGGCTCTAGATGCACGAATACACTATCTGCTGCTCCTATTCGATAAGCGTTCAAATGAGACAGCAAAAAGAATCTCATATGAAGTATTAACTGGAAGATGAAGGAAGTTGCAGCCATTTACATAGCTACTTAAGTTCGAACGTTTCTATGCAACGGAATCAGAAACCAAGTTAATGAAGGGTGTTAAAACCTACACTTGAGTTAGATTATTCACTGCTTGAGCGATTCGACATACCCAGAGCTTGAATTTACCTCGAGATGCATGACTGGGACAGCGCTAATCACAAGAGATACGTAACGACTGAGTTGGACAACTTTCATTATGATTCTTCAGCGTTTTAGAGAGAGAAACCAGTTCATTTTAGCTGGTTAGCGGTCATGAAGTCTCAGATGAGCTTGAGTTACAAGCAGAGCCATGCTATGAATAGGGACCACATCATGAGCAGAGCCAGGCTATGAATAGGGACCACATCATGAGCAGAGCCAGGCTATGAATAGGGACCACATCATGAGCAGAGCCAGGCTATGAATTGGGACCACATCATGAGCAGAGCCAGGCTATGAATAGGGACCACATCATGAGCAGAGCCNGAGTTACAAGCAGAGCCATGCTATGAATAGGGACCACATCATGAGCAGAGCCAGGCTATGAATAGGGACCACATCATGAGCAGAGCCAGGCTATGAATAGGGACCACATTATGAGCAGAGCCAGGCTATGAATTGGGACCACATCATGAGCAGAGCCAGGCTATGAATAGGGACCACATCATGAGCAGAGCCAGGCTATGAATAGGGACCACATCATGAGCAGAGCCAGGCTATAAATAGGGACCTCATCATGACCAGAGCGTGGCTATAAATAGGGACCACATCATGAGCAGAGCCAGGCTATAAATAGGGACCACATCATGACCAGAGCCAGGCTATGAATAGGAACCACATCATGAGCAGAGCCAGGACGCAAAATGAGGTCCAGCAGCATTCAGAAGCCCCTAGTTGGGCCAGGGCGCCTCCAAGAAGAAGGGATGATGGCGTATCTCCTGCGCCCCTGTAACTCCTCCTCCCAACCTCTCAGCAGGGTGTGCAGTCAGCAGCTAATCAAAGACAAATTCCTTTAAAAAGCTGCTGTTAGTGGCCTCAAGTCTGCGGGTATCTGTGCTACAAGACACAATGTTGTAATTTCCCTCAAATGTGTGAGTGTATCTGTGCTACAAGACACAATGCTTTAATTTGCCTCAAATGTGTGTGTGTATCTGTGCTACAAGACACAATGTCGTAATTTCCCTCAAATGTGTGTGTGTATCTATGCTACAAGACACAATGCTGTGCACAGCCCTACGTCTACATCTGTACTTCAATATGGCATATTTTGAAGCCAAACAAATATCTAGCAAACCACTGTCTTAGATTTGTAGAATTTATTACCAACACGAAAAATAATTTTGCAAATTTTCCAATAGCGAATCAGTTTGACCTGAAGAACTTCAAACTCAATTTAGACTGCAAAGACGCTATCAAGGTATGGCCGAGTCTCTAGAGAAGGTTTGTACAATGAAACTAAACGAGCAAGACTCAACCAGCCCCCAACTTTCCCCTCTTTGTTTCACCAATCAATCCCTCTGCATCTCTTTCACCCCATCTTCCTTCTTTTCTAGCCTCACACATTTTGGTAAGCCTGCTCCACAGCACAAACGCCCTTGGCTCTCCCCACTCTTCCTTCTTTCCAAGCCTCACACATTTGTCCAAGCCTGCACTACAGCACAACCGCCCTTGGTTCTCCCCACTCTTCCTTCTTTCCAAGCCCCACACATTTGCCCAAGCCTGCGCCACAGCACAACCGCCCTTGGTTCTCCCCACTCTTCCTTCTCTCCAAGCCCCACACATTTGTCCAAGCCTGCACTACAGCACAACCGCCCTTGGTTCTCCCCACTCTTCCTTCTTTTCAAGCCCCACACATTTGTCCAAGCCTGCGCCACAGTACAACCGCCCTTGGTTCTCCCCACTCTTCCATCTTTCCAAGCCCCACACATTTGTCCAAGCCTGCGCCACAGCACAACCGCCCTTGGTTCTCCCCACTCTTCCATCTTTTCAAGCCCCACACGTTTGTCCACGCCTGCGCCACAGCACAACCACCCTCGGTCTTTCTAGACTTTCTCCCTCCCTTTAGGACGTGGTCCCCTGCGAAGAACACACCTGGGAGAGGAGCAGGGCCGCCTCAGGGCTGAGGTGGGAGGGCAGCTGCAGCTCTGTGTGGCTGGTCACCCCGCTCGGGTGCTGGCTCGACACGCTCTGCTCAGTGCAAGGGCGTGAGTGTGCGCACTTTAGAATGTATGCACTTAGGTTAGGGATGGAGGGTTTATGTTAGAGATGGAGGGGTTTAGGTTAGGGATGGAGGGATTTAGGTAAGGGATGGAGGGATTTAGGTTAGGGATGGAGAGGTTAATGTTAGGGATGGAGGGGTTTATGTTAGGGATGGAGGGGTTTATGTTAAGAATATAGGGGTTTAGGTTAGGGATGGAGGGGTTTTGGTTAGGGATGGATGGCTCCAGGTTAGGGATAGAGAGGTTTAGGTTAGGGATGGAGGGGTTTAGGTTAGGGATGGAGGGGTTTAGGTTAGGGATGGAGGGGTTTAGGTTAGGGATAGAGGGGTTTAGGTTAGGGATGGAGGGGTTTAGGTAAGGTAAGGGAGGTTTCAGTGCATTTATATATAAAATAATGTATACACGCTGGTTAGGTTTGCGTTTATTTTAATTACAAATAACGAATACAAGCTTGTCAGGTTAGGATTAATTTCAGTTAAAAAAATGGCGAACACAGGCTGATTATTATTTAATCATCAGCTGATATAAGGATGCGTTCTTAAAACAAGGGACCATTCATTACAGACTGCAGAAAACGTGCAATCAATGCACAAGGTGTGTTCCCACACAGGACACCCTGCACATAGAAACAGCAAGCTAGGAATGAAGAGGAGAAGAAGACAAAAAAGCAACACCGCAGAAAGTACGAGCATGGAAAGAAGTACGCAAAATATACAAGTTCCGATTGCCTGCCTAAGGCTACACAACGAATCAGTGCGTCTGTAAGTTTCCACCACTCACATAGCCAGTGAGGAGATGATAGATGAGCGCCCCAACGCTCCACCAATCACTGGCTGGCGTTGGCGAAGCGAGCGGTGATTGGAGCTCCGGAGCAACGTAGCCCAAACACACGTGACACAACACATGACGACACGCAGAACCCGGGTGTAGGGAAGCAGTTGTCGTAGCGAGGTCGGGGTTTGTTATGGTGTCCCTACATAGGGGATCAGTATATTTTGCTTGCTCTCCGATATTCAAATGAATTTCATCGCTTCGAGGCTGAAAACTCTGGTCATTGCTTTTGTGATGATTTTGCTTATTACCCAGAAGTTTTGTAGGTTTGTAATTTTTCGAGTTCACGTCAGATCGCTTCAAATTTTCTGTTTTGGGAAAGTCAATCGCAGTATCGATTTTCTTATTGCTAGAATAGCTTTTGCTCCGTTGACAGTCAGGATCACAGTTCGCGGCGTCCGCTGGAGACGGGATTTGAGCATCAGAGGCCAACTTCGACTCCTGTTTTACCTTACTCAAGCCACCATGCTGTTCGTTTCCAAGATGACGGCTAGGTTTTGCAGAGGGAGACGGAAGTTTGGATGATTCAGACATGGACTCCTGTACTTTTTTGTATCCATTTCGCTCGCGCTTTTCACAAGCAACTTGTCCATTTTTGTCGGGATCATCGCGAGCAGGCCTTTTGTCACAGACGCGGCAACTCAGGCCCCAGAGCGGCTGCCCTTGGCGACAACTCATGCTGCAGTGGCCCGCTGCCGGCGCCCCCACGTCTACACTCGCCCACCGAGTCTCCAGCGTCACCAGCACTGAGCCGCCTTCCTCCAGCAACACGTTGCGGGGTCCGAAGTCTCTGTGGCAAGTACAACACAATTAGTTGAGTAGGCCTTCAACAATTAAAGTTATGCATTCAACAACCTCTGTTGCAGTACAGAATTATCTGTTAAGTTGGCCTTCAACAATCTTCTTGCCAAAACATGACAGGACAATCACTTGAGTTAGCCTTTAATAATTTCCTTTTGTGTGTGGCAATACAGGACAATCTGTTAAGTTGCCTTTAATAACTTCTGAGGCAATACAAGAAGTTCACTTGAGTTGACCTTCAACCCCCAAAGAGACACTGGCGTGCTTTTTGAAAGGATTTAAACTGTATTTTTTGTCAAATTTGTACCCTACAGTGTTTTACAGTTAGCTATCGAGTTCCTCTTTTTTCTGGTGTGTGTCCTGCTGATGCCAATACCAGCCTGATGATGTTGATTGTGATTACATTAATGAGAGCAAAAAATTCAGACTGAAAAGGTTAACGCTAGTGCACCAATGAGCGCCCCAACAAAAGGAAAACGCAATAAAATTAAGAACAAGTTCTACGAATTCCAAAGCAAGGTTTTAGTAGTTGCTTATGAAGCAAATAAATTCTATACTTTTGGAATGAAAAAGACCAAACGAAATGAAACTATATCATTAGCCTTCAAAGACCCTACCCAAAGTTCACTGATGACTAAGGTCTGCCAACACCAACTAAAACAAAAATGAACATGCACTGTGCAAGAACCAACATCAAAAAAATTCAAAATACAACTAATTGGGCATTGATTTTAATTCGAAACATTCGCGAAACATCTGACAACTTTCCTTCCTTCTTACATTCACATACACCTCAAGAGTACAGTGAATAGTGAAATTAAGAGCAATGGCAGCAAAAAAAATTGTTTTCCTTGCATTTGTCTGTACATTTGCAATTGTGAGGCTTATCTGGAAAAAGCATAAGTTCTGACAATTTCATCAAGGCTCAAATACTGATAAATTTTAAGGAACATCCTAACAGCAGTCCAGCACCGTCAACAAGCCACACATTTTAGGCAGTTTAGCAGCGAAGACTAGTCAGCTTGTCTCACCTTAGTTGCACTCTTTCGCAAAGCTCAGTAAGGGTTCTCACTCGCTACACTCATTGCAGTTACCGCATTTACTGTGGTAATTGTATCACACAAAACACTTCCCACAATATCTATTTATCACTCATATCCAACTCATAATTCGTATTTTGCTCACATGCCTGCAAACAACATCTATTTATCACTTATCTTCAACTACTAATAATTTTTACTTCACTTACCTCCACGTTCACAACATCTATTTTTCCCTGATCTTCTACTCATAGGCTGTTTTCCACTCACCACCTGTAATTCAACTCCCAACCAACCGAAGAAGCATAACAACGTGACTCACCCTCCCCCCCC
>JACJUY010002576.1:0-19942 GCA_014220935.1 Platorchestia sp. MABIK | reverse complement strand
CCTCACATAGTCCCCCTGGGAGCGCTAATTCCCATAGATACAACAGTTGTATCCCCCTGAGGGGAGCAAAATCAATCAACAAAATTAACAGCCTATTTCGAAAAAAATGCAGAGGACCTACAATGCAGAGGACCTACTGTACTGTGACTGCCCTGAATTCTAAGCTTGGCAGTGCAATGAAAAGTGTGGGCGCAGGAGACCTCAAATCAATGATGGAGCTCCAGTTGCGATCGGACGAGTGTACAGTGTCCATCCATCTCAGGGCGAGCGTTTCCATTTAAGACTGTCATTGCATCACTAAGTGGGTGGCACTAGCTTTGACGATTTACTCACTGTAAATCACAACGTTTGTGAAACTTTTAAACAAACGTGTTACATCCTAAGCCTATTGCAAGATGACCTAGACTGGCATAATTGTCTTACTGACGCCTCGAACAACCATACTGGAAGTCGGCTAAGATATTCATTAGTGTACATCCTTCAATTTTGTGCTCCATCAAAACCACTAACTTTATTTAGAAATTTTCTAAATGTACTCATGGAGGATTTCATCAACACAAGACGAGAATCACTAAATGAAAATGATGCATTAGAAGCCGCCACCAATGACTTTCTTTGTGCCTTGGACAATGGACTTGTTCAATACGAGCGAACAACTCAATATTTTGGACTGCCACAAGCCGAAAACATTGGTAACAACGAGGTTGTTCATGAAGAAAATGATCCTATGGCCAAAAACTATTTCCAAGAACAGGTCAACACGCTCAATGAAGATCAGAGAGCTATTTTCAATAGAATCCCGCAGAAAGTTGACGACGATGAAGCTGGTTTCATTTCCATTGATGCCCCTGGTGGAACTGGTAAAACTTTTCCCCTAAAAATTGTATGGTCATACCGACAAAACAGGCGCTTGACAACCTACAGCTTCTTCAGGAATAGCTGCAACTCTGTTTAAATTGGGACAAACTTCACATTCCTGTTTTAAATTTTCAATTTCAATAAATACCACTTCTTCTTGCAAAATTTATCCTCAAGATCCAACTGGACGATTATTGTTTGATGCCCATTTGAATGAGTGGGATGAAGCTCCAATGAGTCATCGTCACCTGTTAGAATATCTTGATCGTACCCTCAAGGATATCATGAAAAATGATCTCCTTTTTGGAGGAAAGCTCCTGGTACTTAGTGGGGATTTCCGCCAAATTTTGCCAGTTGTCAGGAGAGCTCAGCCTCCTACCTTGATCAAGGCCTGCATGAAAAAAATCTGTTCTTTGTCAAAGTTGTCAAATTTTCCACATGAGAAGGAATATGAGAGTGTTTGACTGTGTAAACAATAATGATCTCACATCAAACGCCAGGCTCAATCACCATGCCGAATGGCTTCTTTAACAAGGAGAAGGAAAAGTGGTAACTGCTGAAAATGGACCATTTGCAGATACCATTGAACTGCATTGAGCATTAAACAGTGAATTCAAAGCAGTAATTGATTAAATTTGTCTATGGAAATATTGACATCAATTTTCAAAATAACCAATGGATTTCTTCAAGAGCAATTCTGACAGCTAAAAATGAGGACGTTGACCATCTTAATAACATTTTTGGGGATAAACTCCCGAGAGACTTGGTTTTCCTGAAGGGTATTGATTTAGTTTCTGATGATAACCAAGCAGCATTGTACCTGCCAGAGTTTTTAAATTTGCCAAACCTGAGTGGTTTGCCCCCACATGAACTGAAGCTGAAAATTGGAGCTCCAATAATGCTATTTAGAAGCCTGGATCACAAAAATGGGCATTGTAATGGCACCAGATACAAGGTTGTGCAAATAAATAACTACCTGATAGCTGCACTAAAACTAACTGGACTTGATGCTGGCCAAGCCATATTAATTCCTCAATTGTGTCTAATGCCTTCAGACTCCGATTTACCATTCACACTACAAAGTCGGCAATTTCCTAAAAGACCGGCATTTGCAATGTAAATCAACAAGAGCCAAGGACAGAGTCTGTCAAAGTATGGCATATATTTACCCAGTCTTGTCTTCACCCATGGCCAACTGTATGTTGCTGTTGGCACGGCTGATGATTCAAACAATGTAAAAAATTTGCCAGTCAAAATTAATTGCTCACAAATTTACCAAGAGGAAGGCCGTTAAACAACAGCCAAACAAGAAATGTTTTATTTACAGAGATTCTGTAAATATTGTACGTATTATTACAAATTTGTTTATGCACGCTATGATACAAGTGTTCATTGGGCTCTCAGCTCCCTCAGTTCACTGTCTTTCTCTCTCCCTAAGCCACAGCGACTTTTAAGTTACTGGTGGATGTGGGGAGGGAGGAAGAAACAAATGAGTTGCCAATGGGAGATTTTTCAGAAATAAGGAAAAAAGTTTCCTTTTCTGGCAGCAAGGGATTTTAATAATATTGTACATAGCCGACAAAACCAATGGAAAATAAATTCTATGGAAAAGCTGTGAGTTTTCTTAAAATAAATCTGATTGCATAGTGTATGATTTATTTCATAAAATCACTTCTTTAGTTTGCAGACCCATATTTAACACATCAATTAGTTAGAGAATGTTATTGACCTAATTCCTGCATGATCAGATACATGCGATTTTGAGACTAGAAAAATGTTTTCTCCCAATACTAGCAAAACTTCCTTAATTATCTATCATATTATTAACCGTATATTAACAGGCGTTGCACTAGTTATTATAAATCTCATCATTCGCTATTCAAGACACACGATGTGCCAAAATTTGCAGCGTAAGGACGGCCGCCTGCTCACGCCTTGCCACCTTTGCCGTTTAGGCTTGGGAGACCCGAATCTCAAGGCCAACATTTACCTATGGAGGCAGACCACACATGAGCCTCATAGCAAAATCTATACCTTTTTACGGATTATTCGACGCCAAAACCTTGACGACGGGTTCAGGTTAGGTTAACATAATATGGGTAACGTTAAAACATAGATGATGGGTTCAGGTTAGGTTAACATTATATGGGTTACATTAAAACATAGATGACGGGTTCAGGTTAGGTTAACATTATATGGGTTATGTTAAAACATAGATGATGGGTTCAGGTTAGGTTGACATTATATGGGTTATGTTAAAACATAGATGACAGGTTCAGGTTAGGTTAACATTATATGGGTTATGTTAAAACATAGATGACGGGTTCAGGTTAGGTTGACATTATATGGGTTATGTTAAAACATAGATGACGGGTTCAGGTTAGGTTAACATTATATGGGTTACATTAAAACATAGATGACGGGTTCAGGTTAGGTTAACATTATATGGGTTATGTTAAAACATAGATGATGGGTTTAGGTTAGGTTAACATAGTATGGGTTACATTAAAACATAGATGATGGGTTCAGGTTAGGTTAACATAATATTTGTTACGTTGGGTAAGCAATGTTTTGATTAATTTAATTTAAATAAAAATAACGAATAAAGGATGTTTACATTAAGAAGACGAAGATTCAGAGTAGAAACCATCACTGCAACATGAGTTCTCCAGAGAATGAGGGAGAGTGAACCGACTTATCCCGATAGTCAATCCCAAAATCCGAAAAATAGGGTCTTCTTGTTTTTCAGAACTAAGCTTTCCCTTTTTGGAAACTGAAAACACGGCAATAGATATAGAAGGGTCTCTGCTGGGCTTCAGGAATTAGGCTCCTCCTTTCTGGGAAATTAGTAAAGCAACGGAAATGAAACAGTCTGAGCTGGTTTGGGACTCATGAAAGAATTAGGCTCTATGACCGGAAAATTGAAAATTAGAAGAGGGAAATAAAAGGGTCTCCGCTAGTCTAGAAAAATCGCGATCTTCCGTTTTGAGAATTAAAAATTAGGCAACGGAATGGAACTTGAACAGCAACCGGTAAATGGACCACTCGGCCTTATTTGAAATTGATGGAAAGAATTGATTTACTTAAAAAATGGGGAACATCCTTACACATCCATTACAGTGCAGAATATTTGCACAAAATTATCCTTTAACTCAGCTTTCATACAAAGTAAAATATCTACTATAATGTAGATGGAGAATGCTGAAGTAAAAACAAACCCTGAAAAGGAAAGATACAAAAGAAAAATGGGCAAGGTGAAAATAATCTTAGATGTGTCCCAAACTTACGGGCCAAATGAAACGTGTTAATCTTTATGCATTGTTCATCATTCTTGTAAAAAATATCACAAAAAATGGAATCAAGTGCAAAAAAAAGCCTAGACAAAAACTTAACTCTAGTGCAAAAGAAAAGTCTAGTGCAAAAGAAAAGTCTCGTCCAAAAGAGAAGTCTAGAGCAAAAGAGAAGTCTCGTCCAAAAGAAAAGTCTCGTCCAAAAGAAAAGTCTCGTCCAAAAGAAAAGTCTCGTCCAAAAGAAAAGTCTCGTCCAAAAGAAAAGTCTCGTCCAAAAGAAAAGTCTAGTGCAAAAGAAAAGTCTAGTGCAAAAGAAAAGTCTAGTGCAAAAGAAAAGTCTAGTGCAAAAGAAAAGTCTAGTGCAAAAGAAAAGTCTAGTGCAAAAGAAAAGGCTAGTGCAAAAGAAAAGGCTAGTGCAAAAGAAAAGGCTAGTGCAAAATGAAAAGCTATGAGAGAAAAGTAAAACTGCCATAAAAACAAAATTAAAATAATCTTGCAGAAAGAAAGACCAAAATTTGCATAGAAAATTAAACAAACACTGATGAGGCTCTAATACATGGACTAAAAAAAAAACATACCAACAATCTTCACGAACTAATCATATTCTAGCACAAAGAAAAAAAGAAGAGTTGGGGCAGTCACAAGTGAACTCAGCTCTCCAATAACAATAATTTCCCACGGAGATAAACATCCACTTCTACTCATAACTTATCAACACAAGGTAAAAATGAATAGAGCTGGTCTCCGAAACGTTTCTGATTTTCTTTTTTCAATAAAATTCCTAATTTTACCAGCATTTTCTTTGCTTTTAAATTTTTATTGAATCTCCAATTTAAGTAGAGCAAACATCTGTTAAGATAAGTTAGAAATGCTTTTGACTAGGTATTAATTACAGGGAAACAAGTATGAGGACCCATATATATAATATTCTGGGTAGAAATATCCTCGTATACAGGTAGAACACTTATGCGACGTACACCTGATATGCCAGGTACTACACACTCGAGTGATTCACATCTGACACACTCTGCAGTACATCTAATACACCAGGCAGTACACCCGACACCAGGCAGTACACCCGACACACCAGGCAGTACACCCGATACACCAGGCAGTACACCCGACACACCAGGCAGTACACCCGACACACCAGGCAGTACACCCAACACACCAGGCAGTACACCCAACACACCAGGCAGTAGCAGCAGTAGAGGCACACTCACGCGATGTACTTCATGACGAGGTAGACGGCAGAGTCCGTCTCATGGTAGCACACGACCGGCACCATGTGGGGGATGCCTCTTGGTATCACGCTCTTGCCCTGGCGCCCGTTGCTGCTCTTCACGATCACCTGGGGTGTTAAGAAAGAATTTTCCATAGTTTAGGTTTGAGATAAATGCTAAGGCAATACATTTATCGATAGCTTGTGAGGAATGAAACATTTTTCAATTTAAATTTGAGATAAATGCGTAGGCAAGAAATTTATTGATAACTTGTGAGGAACGAATCATTTCTCAATTTAAGTTCAAGACAAAAAAATGCTTAGGCAAGAAAGTGATTGATAACTTGTGAGGAACGAATCATTTCTCAATTTGAGTTCTAGAGAAATGCTTACATGTGTAGCAAGAATGAGATGGACAGCTTGTCAGGAAAGAGTATTTCTTAGCTTAAGTTCGAAATATTGTTATTTAATACAAGTTAGTTCAAGACTCCCTATCCACAGCAGATGCAATCTCAAGAGAGCGATGAGAATGGATCAATAGTATGGTCAGTTGAAAATAAGCAATCTTTGCATAAGGAGTTCAGTTTAGGTTCAAGAGAAATGTTAAATCAATGGGCAAGAAAATGCATTACCTTTAGAAGGACAGGAAAGAAATCTATCCTCTGACCCCAGGGATGAATTACAGTACTATGCCATCATGGAAAGCAATTTAGATAGAAACAATTAGCTGGATAAGGTAAGCAAAACGAAGCACATTCAAGCCTGTTTATGCTGAATCCATTTATAGACAACAGAGTTCACTGTCAAACAAAACCCACTTGAAATGAGAGAAGTTAACAGTATTGGCTCAATTTAACCTACTTATATCGTTTAAGTGTGAGGTGTGACGATGTTCAAATCAATGCTACATAGGTACCATTTAATTGTGTTACCAGTTATTCCAACAACAGCAAGTGTTACTGAGTTGAAACTGATAAGTTGCAACACAATAGATAGTGATAGTATTACCATACATAAAAATATAGGAGAACTCTGGATGCACTCTAAATTTTTTTATGCTTCTCTCAGATAAACTCGGCTTAGTGTGATTCTCAACAACATTACTTCTTTAAAAGAACAATTTCAAATTGGAAGAAGGATAGAAAAAGATTGTCCATTACATGTTAACAATAATTTCAAACTCCACACTGGAAAAGAGTAGAAAAGCACTGTCAAATGCGTCAAGTAATTTCATCTTTCAGTTCCATCCATAATGAAAAAAGCAAAAAAGAGCACTGTCATTTGTTTACGTAATTTCAACTTACAGTTCCAGAAGTAGTGCAGCTTGGACAGCAAAATTTAGAAGGCGTACAACCAAGCGCCAAGACTTGCCTTAATGTTCAGTGAATAAAAACCCAAAGAAAATGTACAGCAAGGGATATTAAATGCATGGAGGAAGATATGAATCAAAATATTTCGAGACATCAATAGCAGAAAAAAAAATCAAATGCACCCAGGAAAAAGTTGGTATAAAATAAAGGCTTGAAACTTCTCATACAAGATTCTGATTGTTACATCAAGAAGATTTTTCACAGAAGCCTGAAATTTAGAAATTTGATAATAATTATCATACTAATGTTACTAATTAGCACAGTTTTACACTATCACAAACTCTAGACAAACAATACATTACTTTTAGGAAATAAACAAGCAGACACATTAAAAATACAAAACTTCATAGAAAATAACCCTACCTGACTCATTTCTATTCATTCAAAGTTACTCAAACCATGACCCAATTCTGAAAGGGTGACATTAAATATCTCCCAGAAATAATGAAAATTTTGACTTGGGTTAAAATTGTAGTGCTAACCAGGTTTGTGTTCTACGGTTAAGCTAATGTATTCTATGGTAACCTAACACGAACAGTTACAAATCTACCAGAGAATTAATTCTTCTTGAACATACAAAGGAAAGCATGGAGTTACCTAATGGCCCCTCAACAGCACATCAATGTCACTGGTATTGAATATGCAAAAGAAAAACAAAGCTACACAACAGCACCTTGATGGCGACAGTGTGTTTAGAGTGGGGCAGCTGTGCCACGATGATGCCCCTGTGCGGGAGGGAGGAGGAGCAGCAGGAGGGCGCCCCAGCCATTCCCAGCACCCGGTACTGGCGCAGCACCTCCACCCCACACTGCAGCCCGCAGATGCCAACTCCACTCACGCACTCCTGCACACGAGGCAGCAGTGACACAGTGTAAGAGAACGGGGCACTTGCCTATTGTTACCCAAAGCTGTTTTTCCCTTGGCCACACAGTGAGGAATTAATGAAACTTGTTTTGGAAAATGTTGAAGGTTTATTGTGGAACAGGTGATTGGACATGCAAAAACAAGTGACAGGGCTTGGAAACAGAGAAGACAAATCAGAAGCCACTGTAAATAAAGTACGAAAAACAGAGATAACACACAAATAAAAATGCAGGAAAAAAATGAAAATGAACAACACTCCCTTTCCTGAGACTCCCTTTTGGTTTCCTTAAAATTGAACTTAAAAATAAAATAATAAGAAAGCCAATAAACCATGCCAGGAATTAATTCATGCTAAACAAAGTAAATTCATTGACTAAAAATGAAATGCAACTGAAAAAAAGACTATGAATTGAATATGAATGAAATTAAACTTAAATGTAATCATTTAACAACAAATTCAAATGCCTAACCTAAATGGAATTTTGTTACAAAAATGGTCTTGAAATCGTGCAAAACTGAAAACTTAGTTCTTTAAACAAAAAAGAAATAAAAGAACCAATATGCAAAAAGAAAACCACATGTTCAACATGAAGTAAATCTTAGCCTGAAGCAACAAAAAAATATATACAAGCAAATCAAACTGAACAATGAAGCAACACTCACAAGATCAACTCTTGGATTTATCATGTAAAAGAATAGCTCCGACAAGAAATCATAATAGCCTAGTTTTATTGTAAATCTAAGTGACTGAAAATGTAAGAAAGACATTACATTAAGCAATTATTCTAACGCAAAAACACAGCAAAATCAAAAACAAAAACAACCAATGAACACTTGCAAAACACACACTTAAACTCTTATAATTTCTCCACTTAACATTAAAAAATCACTCAAAAAGAGAGAACACAATTTATTCAGACTCATGTTACAGACACGCAAGAAACATACTCGGGGCCATGCCTAGAACAATACTGGGTGCACACGACTTGTGTTAAGAGAGCTGTTCAAACCTATAAAGACCAAACATTTTGTGGCTTTTGAACGAAATGTTAACGTAATTTCTCTTAAATTCTAATACATGAAACCCATTAAATACAAACTTTTCAGCAAAAACAATAGAATCCAACAATGATGAGGGTGACTTCCTATTGTCTTTCAGAAAAGACGTTGGTCAATGAAGGGTTAACGTGTTACCAAACACTGGATGGATACAACTCAACATGTTCTCAGTAATGTTCAATACGTGCCACAAGGCATGGTAACCATGAGCCAAGGTGATGTTCAATACAAGGTTGTAATGAATGCTGCAGGAACATTACTCAGGATGATCTTAACTCAACCCCACATAGCTCTTATTTGTTTATTGTAGATAGGTTTATGTATTTTTTTTATTGAACTGTTGTTCTGAGACTTCTCAAGTCAAATAAAAATCTCTGGTTTAATTATTAAAAACTGCCAAACTAAAATATTCATGTACTAAGTAAAATTATTCACCAGCACAGGCACAAGATTTCTCGTGGAAAATTTAATTTAATTTTTGAAAACCTATTCCGCAACACCGTCAGTAAGTCCATTATAGAGTACACCACCCAGTAGCGCAGCCAGGGGGGGCCACGGGGGCCATGAAATAAGGGTGGTGTTTGATAAAAGTTCCTTTAGTGAATAAAAATCAGCTGCTGATTTACACCAGCCAGCAAACTCTAAAAACACTAATCAGATACTGTTTAATACAAGTCAGATGTCCGGATGAATCCAAATCAGTTGCTGATTAATGCAAACTAATGGGTAATATCCAACCAAATCTGTTGTTCCTCAAGTCAAGTAGTTTAACGATAAATTTAAGAACGAAATAAGAAGAACGTACATGAAAAAAAATTTTACACTAAATCTCACACATCACAAAAAACACATCACTCAAAAACCTTCTGCTAAGTAAGCCAAATAGTGAAAATGAATATTCAACCCTTAAACATAGCAAATAAAAAATTTAATATCAAGCACAGAAGAGCTACAATAAAAACTTAGGTAGGTATAGGAGAAAAAGGTAAAAATCTAAAATCTACTTCTAAATTCAAAAATACATTAGTTCAAATTTAAGAATGGATACCTTGATAGCTTAAACTATAGACCAACTATCCAGAACAAGCAATGCTAAACAAAGTGTGTTCTCTAAGGAAAATTGCACCTCAACAACATCTGTGGCAACCATATTATAAAACTTCATTTAATGAACAAATGCTCAAAAATCACTAGCAATGTAAACATTACACCTGAACATATAAAATTGTAGAATACTTGGGGATTGTGTAGAACAACTGTCACACATTAAAAGAGAATCATGTAAGCAAAAAGAGAATTGCAAATCCTTTAATTTAATGCAATATCACTATGAATTGAAAATTTCAGGGTAAAAGGAAGGAGAATTAAGACTCCTTTAAATTTAATGCAATATCACTATGATGAGTTGAAAATTTCAAGATAAAAACCATAACACTCATTTTTTTTTAATTCGATGCAAGATATTAATAGCTATAGCATTGGCCTCAAGTTATGCACAAATCATAGTATGTAGGTACTAGTTATACCAGTTCATCCAGATCAAATTTTTTTTTTATTCATTCCCTAGGACACACTGTAGTTTTTAGAATTGCAGCATATAAGCCCACAGACATTGAGAAATGTACCTAATGGCTTGTAAACAGTTAGAAATATACTTCAGGAAAACCAAATAAACTGTTCTCAAAAGTCTCATGAACTAACCTATTTACATCACTTTGGAAAAGCTGTGAAATGCAATGCAAAAGTAACCTAGAGAAGTTAAAGAATATGGCATGCACCTACTCATTAAAGACCCATAATTAATATTGCCAACCCCATAAGTTTTGCTGACCAGAGTAAGAACAAACAAGTCACAAACCTTATCAGGCATGAGCGGCTGACTGGACAACACCCCGGTGAAGTTGCCAGCTTGTTTTGTGAGTCTGGAAAGCAGTTGCTCGGCACGCTGCAGATACTGAGCCGTCTTGCGCCGCACTCCCTCCCGACGAGCTACATTTGCTTCATCTTCTCCTACAAAGCATCAGTAATTATGAAAATTGAACATAACTTTCAAAACATTCACACCAAAACAGCATGTGTTGGGAGGTATGTAATATGCAAAGGAAGGGTATCTTCAATAAAATGAAATCTTAAAAACTTGGTAATGAAGCCCATTACAGAAGTATATTTTGTTATATGATTAACCTACAATTTCAACAGTAGGTACTCACTGCAATTTCAATGAGCAAATAAATGATGAGATTAAAAAATAGCACATGTGTTTGCAGGATGGGGCACATAGAAGAAGCAATAGACCAAGAAGCAATAGTAAAATAAAAAGAGTACTGGCAAGATACTAATTCTTGTTAAATTCTAAAGTTACTTAATATTCATATACAAGAATTTTCTTTTTCCAAAGAGGATAGGCACAAATGAGTTGCACTTCCAAAAAGATCACAAATATACTCATTCACAAATCTTCACCCTAAGGGCTGGTTCTCACTAAAAGACTTTGACAGTGGAGCTGTTTTAGAATGCGATTAGATTTCCCTTGCTTTGTTATATTTAACTAAAATCCACCCCACCCTTAAACTCTTTATTGCAATTCCAGCAGAACACCTTGCGGCAGGTTCACACTTTGCTTTGACTGAGTCAACTAACAGGCACTGAAATTGATAAGGGTCATTATTTATGCAGTGATACATAGTAATCCCTTCACTTTACATAAAGCTAAATTTATATCTGTGGAATTTGTTTTCCATTTTTCTCTACCACTCATAAAGTGGCATAGAACATACAACTGAAAATTTTGCGTCCATACTTGATTACAACAATCGCTTCAGTTTTTAGGGAAGTCTGACCCCAAAAAGTCCTTTCATCCAGGATTTAGGTTTAGGAAGCCCATTTTAGAGCAATATTAAATCCAAAAATCTTTTATAACACAGAGAGTCATTTCTATACTGATAATATATTTTATATGGAAATTTAGAATTTCCTGTGCACCCCTAACTTTCAATTTTTGCAGTCTAACAGAATAGTTGGTTTATTTTACAAACTTCCATTTATAGTACCTATACTTTATAAAAACAGTTTTCCCAAAGTTATTCTTATGATTTTTATTCTATTGTTAAATTCACTGTCTGTAGATCTCAACAGCATCAGGTTTAAAGTACAGCAGAACAATGAATTTCTAATTCAATTACATTGATTAAAAAGTTATAGCATTATATAAATTTGACAGCAAGGCTTATACAAATGCTAATGAGCAAAAAAATCAATATATGTGACAATTGAATTTAATAACAAAGCACTTCAAAGGTTTTTATAATGAAGAAGTGGTAACCTATTTATTTTATTCCTCACAGCTTTTTCACATAGGGAATGAATTTAAATTTAATGATGAACATTTACCAATAAGAACTCGATGTATTTAATATGCAAACACTACCAGACACTCTATAAGATTCAAGTTCAAGGTGAGGTTTCAGTAATGAAACAATGTAAACCACTTAAAAACCTCCTTCTATCTCCAACACTAGCAAAGTTAAATTAACAACTAGGGTCCTTACATTGCATGCAGAGTATTAGCGTAAACTCATTACAAAAAGGTAATATTTACAGAAACAATGACCTCCTGATACCTTTTTGCGAGCAAGTTGAGCTAGGTGTAGATCCGTGCGATGAGTTCGAAGTCAGAGTTCCAGGGGCTTGAAAGAAGTTGAAAAATGTTAGTGAAGTGTGAAGATTCAAAAGAAGGAAAGCAAAAAGCATTAGATTGAGAAGCAAATGTAGCTGAGGATGTAAATTGGAAACCTCTAAACCCAAAACAGCAATCACAAATTTATTTTGAGAAGATGTAACAAGTTCAAATTTTTTGTTGTAGAAATGATTAAGCCTATTAGCACTTTCATTAATAAGTTAGTACATTAAACATATCAGAAATCAGCACCAGTAACAAGATAGAGACAAAAGGCATGAGATAATGCACTTGCACTGGCAATATCTGCCCACAATGCAGCTAAATATCCAAGACCAAGTCTAACGTCTGTGTCAGGGAGTTGTCATATTTTAACCACCAGTATTTCAGTGATACATTACCATGAGCTTTAAGAAACTCATCTGAAAAAAGTGCAATATGCACTACTGCCTAAAATTTCAATTCAAATCCTAAATTATACAACTTGGTCGCATCTGCTCTGGTGCAGAAGTTTCCACACAGTCATAATACAGGATTCTATCAAATGTCCACTTAGTGAGTGTGCTCTCTTCAGAAAGCCAGCACAGCATAGCAGTTAGATACAGGTCACACATAAAGCAAAGCGGTGCGCTAGCTTACGCACAAGGCCAAAAGTCTTTTCTCCTTGGGTTTATGCCGTCAAACCTGATTTGGGCAGTCGAGTTGCACTGTCTTAGTCAGAGTGTTGGTATCTGGGTCAAGCAGGTTTTTCTTAAAAATTCATGTTCTGATGATTGGATCCCAACGTAATTTTATTTTAAGATAAACCAGCAACACCCAGACATTATTATCAGTTCTTTGTTCTACATGTTATTGCTATAGCATATATATGTACAAATTCAGGTATCAGCAATAACACACACCAAACAACCAGCAATAGTTTTAGTCATCATCAACTGAAGTGTTTCGTCAATTTTGAAAATTAGTACTGTATTACCCAAAACTTTGGTATAACAACTCTTCCAACTACACAACAGAATACACATGGCCTCAATAGAAAGCTAATAGGGCTTAAAGAAATAAACCAATAAATGACAATTATAACAGTATTTCTTCAACTGTAAACTCCATAAAGTTCACAGTACTATACTCAAAAGGAAATTAGAAGACAGTACTTTCAGAAGTATCTCTAGTTTACAAATCTTAGAATAGCTATTATGCTGTAGATATAAACATTATTACTGATGCAACCTGAATAGCTGGTAACAAATTTGTGATTTTCCTACAGAAATAAAGCAATTAATTCACTAACAGAAGTTAGATTTTAAAAGTATAGTGCATGGATGAAAGAAGAAGTCAGACTTAGTAAAAATAGAGACAGCAAGCAAGAATCATTCTAGTTCAATGCAGATATTACCTTGGACACCTTGTAAAAGTGTGCCAACTCCTTCTCGGTATTTGAGGACTGCTTCTGCAAGCTCATTTCTCTTTTCATGCTCCTGAGCTTCACTGATTTGATGTGCAGCCATAAAAATGTACTGGGATGGTCCAGCAGCTTTTTCCACAGACTTCTTACTTTTAGCTTTCTTTAGTGCTTTGTTTTCCGGAGTGATAGAATTAGTCAGTGGAGTGATAGGAGATAGTGGTGGTGAGCAAATAATAGGAAGTGTTGGTGAGAGGGAAGAAGCAAGTTGTGTCGAGGATGATGACAAATCAGTGGAGCTGTGAGGGAGAGCTTGCAAAGGTGTAGGAGTAAGTGTGCCTGACATTGTAGATGACAGCTGAGAAAATGACTGATCCATGAAAGTTTGGCCAGCTGACATGGATTCAAACGTAGACTGGCTTGAGTGCAGCAACTTCCACTCGTGTTTTGGGGCAGCGCTACTGTATGTTTGTGAGGTAACATCTGTAATGGACGTTGATTCAAGTTTCTGATATTGATGTCTAACTGGCATAGTAAGTTTTGGCCGTCCAGCTAAAGAGCCTTTAGAGTTCTGAGAAGCTGCAGAGGAATGTCTAGGAAAAGTTTCAGAAGTAGAATCAGAGTTCATGGAATGTGAAAAACTACTCACAGATTTATTTACAGATGGTGCAGAATCAGAGCACAGGCTCTGCTCGGGAGATTCATGTACAGGATTTTGATAGACATAACAGTGTTGGGGCTTTGAGGAAGAAGCGGAATAATGTTCAGCTTTTCCTGACGCTGTATGGACATGTTGACAAATTCTGCAGTCACTCTGATGACATATGCAGCGCTTGGGGGATGGGTTAATATTTTCTCGACACACATTTCTTCCATCACTAATAGTCAAAGTACTAGTTTTGCTATAAGAATTACTAGAAGCCATGATTCACTATAGCCTACAAACATAAAATTTAATTAAATACTATTTCTATTGAAAAGTATGAATAACTGTTCTTACTTCAAATTTTGAACTAGAATAAGTTCTTTGAGCTACTTCATATAACTCTACTCTCATTATTTTTGAGAAATTCTCATTGCAAAGAATATCATCTGAAACAGGAATGACATGATAATAAGCTTAACACATTCACTGGAGGATAGCTATTTTAGCAGTCTTTCCTTCGCAACAGTTCTAATTGTCCACTACTGCATAAATTTGGCCGGCGCCACAGTCACAAAAATTAGTGACTAGCTCAGTGTAACTCGAAGCAAGAAGTAGATGTAATAAAATACGTGGGACAGATATGGTACAAACCGTCACCCATTTGAAAATTTATTGGTGACAGATGTGCTAGGCCTAATCTGTACTACGCCTCCGTGGTGCATATATAACCCAATACTTGGGTGCTGCAATGAGCAATGACTTCATGACGTGTTAGTTCAACTTAGGTACACATATCTTTGATACATATGCAATTATATTTCAGATGTACACTCAGTATTTTATTTTAGCATTGATATTACAATCCAAATTTACATTATACCTGACTTGATTGTATCATAAATAAATTATAAGTAAATTTATATTCACTCTCAGCCATGGACGCTACTATGCTTTATGGAAATAAAAACAAGGCAGTAGTTAAAAATGATTCTTGTAACAGTGATTACTTCCCTGATGAATTCAAACAATTATCGAAAGGAGAAGCAAAGAACTTGTCGGTCAATGAAAGTTATCAAAATGAAATGAACCATGAAGACCCTGGATTTGCAAATAATAGGGAATTTGTATCTGCATCACTACAATTTTTTCCATTTACTGGCAACAATAAAAAAATGTGTGTAGAGCCCATAATAGAGTAAGATGATTGGAAATTTTGCCAATTCATAAATAGAATTCATTCTCATCAGATGATGTGATTTTCAACTAATGCTTAGTATACAATTTTCCTTTAACAGAGAGTAGTTTCTTTTGTTCCAAACAGATGTTTTAATTGTGATTTTTTATTCAAATTTAATATTTAAATTTTTCCCTGCAAGGAAGAGTAATTTATTTTATTACAAATGACAGTGTTTTCATTATAATTTTTCTTTTACACAAAAACTTTTTTTTAATAAAGATTTAGTTATAACTTCTTTACATTAGAAACTTAAAAACGAGGAAAATTCCAAGGAACTTAGTCATATTTAATTGGGAAAACATTTCAGAGTCCAGCTCCATCATCAGTTCAAAAATACAATTCATTATGTCTGTAATAAAAGAAGAAACAAAAATTTGGTAGACAGTCATTAAAACAGATCACAAAAACAAAAATAAAAACATGTCATAAAAAATAAACGACAAAATTGCTATCAAGTTACTATTTGCCGGAGAAAGTAGTTCACAATTTTAGTTCTAGTTTCTTCAGCTTTTGTTCAATGCATTTCAAAATTGTGTTCAAACTTTAATCAATAGGGGTTACAAAATATGTTCAACCTTCAATAATGTTCATTGTGAATTTGAATTTTAACGCACATATTTTACAACTAACTGTTTTCCTTTGGGTGTTATCAATTTGCAAATTAAGAAATTTCTGTTTAAGCAATATGCTTTGCAAACTATTGGAGAAAACAATAAAGACAATGTATACTGCTCGTTCCCATATTTTGGAGCGCCCTCTGAGAAATTGTTACTTGAGGTAAAATTATTGTGTGAAAAATACTTTGAAAACCTTCAGTTGTGCGTAGCTCTAGTTAATAATTTTAAGGTGGCTCCTTTTTTCCGGTACAAGGACACGCTTCCGGTGGAGATGCGGGCCTCTCTGATTTTTTCTTACAGTTGTGTGCAGTGCACATCATCGTACGTCGGAGTCGCAATTTTTATTTCAGAGTGGCCGAACATCGTGGTAGGAGCTTCCGTACTGGAAATCAATTAGCTCACCCCTCTCACTCCGCAGTGCGCACTCACGCAAAACTATGCAACGCTCCAATATCCTCCAAAGACTTCAAAATCTTAGATTCCTTTTCAACTTCATATGACCTTACGATTTTAGAATCTTTACATATCTTTAAACAAAAATCAGCCCTCAACAATACCAATAGTTTACATCCATTGCAAATAGTAACTAAATAGCAATCTTGTCATTTATATTTTTTTTCTTTTTATTTTTGTACTCGTGATCTGTTTTAATTTCTGTCTACAACACTTTTGTTTTTTCTTTTATTGCAGACATAATGAATTGTATTTTTGAACCAATAATGGAGCTGGACTCCAAAAAGTTTTCCAATTAAATATGACAAAGTTCCTTGGAATTTTCCTTATTTTCAAGTTTCTAATCAATTTTTAATTTAAGCAAACTACTGACCCGTCCAGATTCATTTTTTTACATTATCTCAGCCTTTTTCAAATGTACACGTAAAGATGATTATAGAAGTTCAATAAAATATAACGGTGTAACATTGATTTTCAGAAATTACAAAATAATGAGCAGTGATGCATATATGCACCAACACGTATAACAGTAATGCACCTCTTGGTACATATATGCACTAACATATGGTAAACGTGTTAAAATCTAGTACTACTCTAAGTAATAAATTTAGCATTCAGATATATTCCTGAAAAATCTAGACTTGAAATGCATAGGAACTTATAGCATTTTAGATTTCATACACAGGCACTAAATAATAAAAAAAAAAATTATTTCATTTACATAATTTTGAAGAGTAGGTACCATCTTAAAATGAAAAGGTCCAACAATAAAAAAACAAAAATACAGATATAAATAAAAATTGAGTAATGAAAAAAACAGAGACAGTATCATTGACACCCGTTTAGAGATGCAATTTTTATTAATCTCTCTATTACTACACTCACATATTACCAGAACTTTATAGCTTCTTTATTCAAAGATAAAAATTTAATGTAGTATCAATAAGAAACAGGATTCCTCCTTTAACCTATTCTATCCATGTTCTCATTTTTCAACAATGACCACTAAAGCCATTCTTGTTATAGACACAAAATGAAATTTTAATCTAAAGACTGTATCTATCTTATCTAAGAAGGATCCAGTGAAGGATCAACAAAATCCATGTCTAACTCATAAATGCAGCTTTCTCTGTAATGAGTTATGCAAATACTCATAACTAGGTTGAGTAAATTAACAAATGGTTAAGGTGCATCAATGTGTCCCTTGTTGACATTCCTAAGTGATAACAACAATCATTTTTCATCCCAAATCCTAATGAATAAAAGATCTAAAAATCTAATGATAAATGTAAATTGTTTTTAAAATGAGAAGCTACTTCTAATCTTACCTAGTAATACCCTTAGTGTGTTAATTTATGTTTAGTATCCACTTCTTAAAAAACAAATTCTTTGATTTGAAGAATGTTTAATGGTCATTTCTGTAATACAAAATTGATCAGTGCACAAGTACAAGAATATTTTAATTGCAGGTACTATCAGGATGGATACATTTGTTAGGATTTATATTAGGAAAATATCAAATCCTATCATTTTTGACAAACAGTATACACTAGTTCATAATAATAAGCCACATATACTTATATGTAAACAAATACATTTATTAGGATTTTCATACAAAAAAGTATAGCCTATGACAGCTAAAGCACTGACTTCTAGTCAATTTAAAATTTATTAGAGAAATCATTTAATTAAGTGAGCAAATTTACAATGACAGTAATCATTTCCTATTTATGAACAACTCAAGTTAAGTGATGACCAACATGTATTAATTTTGTACAAGTATTCAGCTCTACAGTGTACCTCTTCATATGTCTTAATATTAATCTTTCTGATGCCATCATATAAATACTTTGGTAAAAAAAACTGCATTTCAACCAAAAGATTGCAGTGGTCATTTGATGTTTTAATATTAATTAACAGCATGTGCAGTTTTCAACTAAAAATAAACTTCATTTAGTTATATTTATGTCCACTTGATACTGCTAGTATCAAAATTTGTAACCTGGAAGAGAGATGAAGGTAAATCAAGTTATCAACAAAGTGAGTATTTATGTACAGTATATTATTCAATTAACTCAAGTCTCAGACAATCACACAAAAGACTGCAGGCCGCAACCATATGCACACCGCATACAGATAAAGCATGGGATTGAGTAAATTACCAATATTCATGAAACTGCAGTACTTCCAAACTTCCAGTTTCGGATACAATTTTAATGAGAATATCCTAACCAAGATTAGCAACTTGAGACTATGTTTATTGCTCATCAATTTCCTAATTATTTGACGTAGTCGATGCTTTGACAAGTTGCTTGGAACGAGAGACCGTGATTAGGCTTACATACAGAGCAAGATTAATTCTTGCTAAATGATGAATGAATACGATAACGCATAAGATAACCGTAAAATTTATCCGCCACAGGGATACCAAATTCAAATCAATAACAAACGTATCTTCCAGCTTCCTTTTAAGAGTCAGCACACCATAAAACATCTGAATTCTCAGCACATATGTTCAATTACTAATTTCCCAACTGAGTCGTTCATCGTGGTATAATCAAATCAACGATCTACACATTTACGAACTTCCTCACAAGCCAGCTGAAAAATCAGCAATTGCGCAAGCTCATTTTTTCTTATATTTTCATCTGCAAAACAATAACTAATCATCCGCTTTTGAGAATTTGCGGACTTTAGAATGGGTAACGTGAGACCTAACTGATTTTTTAATAAAAATATTTTATTCTAGTTATTAACACGGGTAAAATTTTAACATAGATAAGCTAATTAAAGCACTTGACGAATCTTTTCCAGATGAACCCCGCCACTAATGCAACACATTAGTTCAATCACTTGTAACTTTCAAAATAATACACCAATCGACTTCAAATTACTCTCAAACGAAAAAATGTTTCAATCTTTTGTTGGAGATTAAATGAATTCGATAGGTGAATTATTTCCAGAGTTACAAGTGGCGGGTTGCATTAATGGCGAGGCTTATTTGGAAAAGATCCCACTTGACTTGCAAATACCAGTATATTTAAATCAATTCACATTAGAAAGGGGAGTTGTAGCATATTTCTATACACTGTTTCGCCAACCCGCTTGTGCGGCGAGAAACTTCCAGAACTAACTGGCACAGGAAACATAGTCTATAGCTGACACCCTGAAAGGGGTCAGTACATGCTGCAATAACAAAAGCTTATGACATGTAGGACAATAGTTTAAGAGAATGCTCACCTCGATGT
>JACJUY010002575.1:38945-99961 GCA_014220935.1 Platorchestia sp. MABIK | reverse complement strand
TACCACACCTGCACTGCCACACACACCTGTACTACCACACCTGCACTACCACACCTGCACTACCACACCTGCGCTGCCACACCTGTACTGCCACACACACCTTTACTACCACACCTGAACTACCACACCTGAACTACCACATCTGAACTACCACATCTGAACTACCACATCTGAACTACCACACCTGCACAACCACACTTGCACTACCACTCGCCTGCACCACCACTCGCCTGCACTACCACACTTGCATTACCACTCGCCTGCACTAACACACTTGCACTACCACTCGCCTGCACTACCACACGCCTGCACTGCCACACATCTGCACTGCCATACCTGCAGTGCCACATACGCACTGCCACACACCTGCACTACCACACATCTGCACTGCCATACGTGCAGTACCACATACGCACTGCCACACACCTGCACTACCACACATCTGCACTACCACACCTACACTACCACACCTGCACTACCGTACATACCTCCAGTACCGTTGGTGTCGTCAGCTACTTGCTGACATCCAGGTATCTGGCTGAAGTCATCCATTGGAGGATCTCTTGTAGTGGTGGATGCTCCTTCTGCAGAGTTGGATTTTCCTCCTGCAGAGTTGGATAAGGTTTCTGCAGTGCCACTACCCTCGTATTTCCCATCAGTTCCGCTCCCCTCACTCCGCAAACTCGCGGCATGTCCAAAATCTCGCGACATTCCAGGTCGACTTGCATCAGAGACCAAATTTCTGGAAACTGATGTGGAGCCCTGGAAAGTAACTCCTCGTGTTACCTTCGCTTGAAAACCATCTAACGAAAGCACGATGAAGATCACCGGCAGTAGAAAATTTACGCCGGTTGCGCTGGGCTGAAGTAACATCGTATGTGTCTGTGGAGGCTTTTGTGCGTGGAAACATTGGTCTCCTGCACAGCCCTGCTACGATTTTTGTGTCTGGAAACTAACTTTTGACGCAGAATGTTGATACCACCGGAGCAAGTCCAAGGGAATTTTTTTTCGTGCTAGCTTGTCGTAGTTAATTAGTTGGATTGTGTTCTAAAAAATCACAGCTCAGTAGTGGGAACACTTATGTAAATTTTCGTCACTTTTTAAACTAGACACACTTAGTGTTGGTCTTGGCTAATTAGATATTTCACATCACAAGTATTCGCTTAACCTACTTCTGAACGAAGGACGAAAATTTCAACTTCATCACTTTCGATAATTTACAATACAAATTTTAACTGTATTGTCGCTGTTTTGTGAAGGCACGCAATTATCATGAGCTCGGAACACCTGCATTCACAGGAACTTTTAATTCGAAAGTTTAACCTGCAAAAAATTTCCCGCACCAAAAGTTCCTGCAAAGAAAGACAATCCACATGAAACGTCGGTAAAGATTCAAGTTACGGTAATGAAACTTAGTGAAGTCCAACAACAAGGAAAGTTCATTCTGCAAAAAATTTCCTGCACGAAAGGTTCATGCAAAAAAGAAAGACAAATCGATACGAAACGTCACTAAAAATTCAAGTTACGACGATGAAACAAACCTAATGAAGTCCAAAAACAAGTGAAACAAAAATGCTTCAACTTTAATTAAGAAACTAAAGTTTACTAAAGTGAAGAATAAAACTTTCAACAGCTGTACAAACGTTCGCTATAAGATAAATTCTACCACCACCAAGAAAAGCTGCTTCTTATTTTATGCACTAACCATTATTTCTAAGCTCACAGGAAGCCAGAGAGACTAGATTAGATGTTAGTTTAAACCTCCCTTACCCTATCGGAGAGCAGACATAGTCATCAACACGTTAACTGCGATGGGTTAACTGAAGTTCAATATTCAATTCAAATTTAAAGTCAATTGTGGTAATCAACTTCGAAAATAGCAAACATTAACTGGATCGGGCCTTTATTTAGCTTGCATTCAGAATTAATAAAAAATGAGTTAGTGACTACAGGTGGGTCAGCAGCACTATGAAAATCACCTAAGTGACCACCGGTGGGTCACTTCGCAAGAAATGTGTTAAAAAGCCTGTTCTCCAATTGTGTAAAATACAAAAAAAATCCCCTGGGACTAATAACATCAAATCACACATAAAGCCGATGAAAATTAATAGAATAGAGATTCTCAGCCGCTCGCACCCGGCATCCTGACGCGACGGTATCAAGACTGTCCAACGTTGCGCGCTCATCACTCAATCATCGCTGATTTAACGAATCATCAGACAAAGGCCATGCGTTTGCAAAGGCCATGCGTGCCAACTTTCGCTCATCATTTGCCGAGGATCAAAATATTGCCTGCGACAGAAGATGATCACAGCTCCAGGTCACCAGATAACTCGACAAATTGCCGGCGGGAGCTCCGAGTCAGCTGATTGCTTCGTAATCTCGACATCCGGGGGCTCTACTCGTGAAATTAGAAATTAGAGATCAACAATCCAGTAGCTGAGATCTGCGAGATGCAAGGTTGGGAAATTGATTCCCTAACGAGACAAAACCCGATTATTTTAAAGGTTTTTACAAAAGCATAATTCGTACATGTACGAAGCTAATAATAAAATTATTTTATAGGATTTTTTGAAATACGGAATTTAAACACGTTCGAAGTTAATAAAAAAGATTATTACCGTACATAACAACTAAACATTTTTTCAACAAAAAGAAGGCGCCTACCTAACTCTCAGCTCGAAAGTGTCCTTGGGAGTGCCACTTGCCATAGAGATGCACACAACACAGCTCTCTGCAGCACATCTAATATTTCACGAGAACAGAAGTCTATTAAGAAAGTAAAGTGAAGAATGAAACTGTTAGCACTCATTCAAACGTTCGGTATGAGATCAATTCTATCATAATCAGTAAAAAGCTGCTTCGTATTTTATATGCTAATCGTTTTTATAATTACATTCGGCGTCCTGCATCTATAAACATGCAAGTTCAATTAACACATTCAATGCGGTGTGACCCACCGGTGGGTCATGCTTAAATTTTTTACAGCTGCAAAACGACCTATCGATGGGCCGTTGGAAAAAATTTAACAATAATAATAAATTATTGGTATTCATTTTACCCAGTTAATGTTTGCTATTGACAAATAAATTTTTTAACAACTTTTGACTTTGAATTTAAGTTGGAAATTGAACTTAAGTTTAACCCATCACAGTCAATGTGTTAGAAGCAACCGGTGTACATGCGACCTTTTAAGCTCCAAATTCCCGCCATGCAATCCTATCAAACCACGTAGATTCGTCCAGAAAAATACCTTTCATTCTTTCATTTGTTTGGCACTTTCTTACCCCCAAATATTGAAGTTTTTTCATGTTTCCCAACTCTCTTGCATTCCTGTTTTATTATTTTTCGTCTGATCAGCTCTTTCTCCCGATGTCGTCGCTCTCTCGAGCATCGACTCGAGTCACGGCTTGGCTAAGGGAGACCGCGACAATTAGTTGCCTAACCATTTGAAGTCACCTTTTTTTTCCTCGCACTACCACTATCACAACCACCATCATCCAAATGGTTACTACATCAGGTCGTTACTGACATCAGGATGAGGTAGGGAATGCCACTTTTTCTCGACACTACCGTTATCACGACCACCACCATCAAACTTGCTGCTACATTTGGTCATTACTGACTTCAGGATGAAGAAGGAACCGCCACTCGACAGGGAACTTCGAACAACACATTAGCGAACAAATTTGATACGAAAAAATATTTATGGGGGGTTTTTTCGAAATAAGACCGTACGTCGGGCGTTAATTTTGACTGTGGGGTGTTAATTATTTAAAGCAAAGACCTGGGCTGATACTGCAAGGACAACAACACCCTTGTCAGGCCTTGGCAACCGCACAGCTGAGTTGGCCACTCGTCAAGCAGCAAATGATATTGCCTACCGCCATATTGCCTCGGCAATACCTGCTTGTGTACAATATGTCCCACAAAAACCCGATCCGAGTATTTATTTTCCCGTATCAGTAATACCATCAGTAACATACCAAGCCCATCAGTAATTTTGCTTGAAATTAAATGCGCATTATAAATTAAATGAAAACGGTATTCTTATGATGGTACTACTGATACGAGAACATAAATACTCGGTTCGGGTTTTTGTGAGACATATGGTATAGTCTCTGTTGTAGAGAAATGAGCTGGAGTCAATGGCTGTCTGACGATACAACGCAGGGCTCTACTGACTCACTAAGAGAGATTACAATGAGGCTAAAAATAGCTGAGATCAGCAGCATGTACGGTGGGAGAAATCCTGGCTGATACAAGCTATACACGCACGACAAGCTCGTTCAAACGACGTTCTAAAAGGAAATGGACAGCTATCTTATTGGTGTTACAAATGAGCGAAGTTGCAACTTATTTACATTTCTGAATTTACTTGCACTGATCTCAGATTTTCGGAACCGTACTCAACGTTGCTTTGCATGCCATCACGTTAATTTTTACAGTCTTTTGCCTGTAGTGTTCGGACATAATTAGTTGCACAATCCTATTTTTCAAGCAGTTCTGGTTTCGAGTAATAAGCACGGATAGGCCGAAGAACCTACATTTGCCAGAATACTTGAACAGAGCAGAATAAAATGCAGATTAGATTAAATTTGCTTAGATGTTAGTTTAAGCCTCTCTAACCGCTAAAAAAAAGGGTTCCGAGAAGAGAAATGAGGAAGACACCATTTAGTATAAAGATAAGGGAACGCGGAATTTATGCGGAAGGGGCATAGAAACAGTGAGTTCAGAAAGAAGATTAAGAAACAAAAAATCAAAGAAGAAAGTAGCAAGTGCTGAAAAACAGGACGGCATTGAGCCGAAAAAAGCTGGTCCTTAACACTTTGACTGCGACGTGCGCCACCGGTGGTACACGGAGATAATTTCATAATGCTGCTCACCGACCACCAGTCGCAAACTCAATTTTCACAAATACACAATCAAAACTAAATGAAGACAAGATTCATTTCATGTTTGGTATTTTCAAAATAGTTTACTACAATTGACTTTAAATTTGAGTTTAGTGTTGAACTTGATATTTTGTTGCCGCAGTCAAAGTGTTGAGCATAACAAATAGCATTTTATTTCAACAAAAAAAAGTCCTACCTAAGTCTCAGCTCGGGGCCTCACACCTTTTCCTCCAGGGAGTGCTAATTCCTATAGATACAATAGTTGTGTCCCCCTCAGGGGTAATTCCCATAGATACAATAGTTGTATCCCCCTGAGAGTCGGATGACTATAGAAGTTGCTCCAATGCTTCTATTGCACCACCAGTTCAGCATGGAACATGACACTTTCACCTATTTTCTTATAGGTTTACACGTAGACAACGTATGGGGACAAATGTGTACCACTAGGAAAATTGCTCATTTGCATACGGGTATGAATGATTAACATTTCAATTATTTCACTACCGTTTTTTAAAATTGATTTTAGCACACGAGGTAAAATGTTGTCGTGCAATTTTATTTTTTCTCTTTTTTAAAAGAGACAAGAATGGATTTGAGTAATACAGTCGGTTTTCAAATTCTGCTACTCACAACCTAACCGAACCAACCGTGGCAAACGCACAAACGTTGTCAGTGTGTTAATCCTTCATTGCGAAATCCAACTTATGGCTTGCGAATGGCTACTGGCATTTCGTTTAAAAAACAATTTATTTACCCCAAGCGATGCAGAAGTAGATTGTTTCTTAAGTCTAGGACAATAGTCAAATTTGAGTTTATAGCTACTTGTGGGTCCGAATAAGTTGAACCACTTCTAGGGCATTGTTGACATTCGGCATTGTGTTCACTGCGCATCATTTTTCAACAAAAGCTGAAGAGTCAATAACTGCACCGACCGTAGTTTGATCACATCATTTGAGCTACCGGAAGTTCCTGGTCGCTTAACAAAAGGTTTCCAATAATGATGCTTAAATTGTGTAAGAAAACAAGAGATTTAACACCATTTCAATTTCGGCCAAGTACTTCTGTCCTATGTCTTTTTCCTTTTTTTGTTGATTTTTTAAGTTCTCAATTAATTTTGTGGTGTTTTACTGAAATATTCTGGTAAATATGTACAGTAAATATCTCTCTATGAAATCTTTAAGCTAACCGTACTCTATACTCGAACCAGAAGTTGTGTTGAAACATTCTGATAAATAAATATGTAGGTATATATATTTATATACAGCTTTTAAATCTATAAATTACCTGTACTCTACATCCGAACCCGAGTTCTAAATTTTCCAATCACATCAGAAATGTTTAATACAATTTTCAAATTTATGTCTAAGATTTACATATCAATTATATTCAAATCAACAAATGATATTTGCAATAATTTACAAATCAACAAATGATATTCATAATGTTCAAATGAACAAGTGAGATTCACAATATTCAGATTCCATGGCACTATTCATGCCTAATAACTGTGTTGCAGAAAAGGCAGCGAAAAAAAGAAGCTACTCCGAGTAACTCGAAACGACTTCCAAATAACAAGAACCTGGGAGGTGTTAATTCTCACGCCGGGAGCACTGGAAGTAAATGATTTTTTAGAATTTGACATCTTCATGCCAATCTAATATGAACATAATTCCACGCCTCAATATGTCTGCATTCTATTAGGACACCTAAATAAATCTGAACACTCCGAATAATACAGCCCGTATGTGGCTCTACACATCGATCACTCATAGCGTCTTGCTGTCAGTCTCGAGTGACACGTAAACATTTTTTCCTCAGCATTTCTGACAGAACATTCGAGGTGATCATTGGGGATGTGGAACATGATACTCAGAATATCATCATCTGTCATTCCCGATAACGCCCCTAGTGTCTCAATCTGAATATCCATCCAACCAATGCTCTGCGTCAACGCGAAAAAAAAAAACACACTTCGAGGTAAGACGCAGGAATAACGTGACGCCAAAATTTTACACGAAATAAGAAGATTATTTGCATGGTATTTGCATGGAGTTATACGTACAATCAAGAGATGCTGTTATTTAAAGGATAAGAAGCACATATAATGGAGTTGTTGTGCGATGTTATGTAATTTGTAGCGGCTATGATATATTTGTGCTGACTAAAAATTGAACCCAAATATTAGGCCTACTGTTCATCAAACTGGAGAAAACAAAATAAATTCATGGCTGATATGATTTCTGCTTCTGAATTTGACTTCACTGGAGACACTTTTGGAAATTCATTCCAGATTTTAGATCCATACAGTTCACAAGCCTGTTACTCGACTATCATTTAATATCTCACATGGACCTAGATGTAAAATTCGCGAACAGTTTATATTTCAGGTGAGAATATCAAGATTAATATAACTCACCATCAAAAATACTAAAAGATTGACTCCTACTAAAGCTGCATCATTGCATTTTAGATCTCTATTTTACTGTTGCTGTGGCAGTTCAGAAATGAATTGAGCAGCTGCTCTGACAGCTGCTGTTGCAGATCACCTTGCTAATTGCATTTAAATTACCACGCCAACATCGAATTTCTGTGAATTTTCACACTTTTCTAACCTCTGTCAAGAACATAGCAGCTCAACTCACCCGCCAGCATACCAATCTGTCAAGAGAAACACCAAGCTTCTACTCGGTGTTTCTACTGCTCGAGTTTCTACCTCTTGAGTTTCAACTCGGTGTTACTACCTCTCGAGTTTCAACTCAGTGTTACTACCTCTCGAGTTTCAACTCAGTGTTACTACCTCTCGAGTTTCAACTCAGTGTTACTACCTCTCGAGTTTCAACTCAGTGTTACTACCTCTCGAGTTTCAACTCAGTGTTACTACCTCTCGAGTCTCAACTCAGTGTTACTACCTCTCGAGTCTCAACTCAGTGTTACTACCTCTCGAGTCTCAACTCAGTGTTACTACCTCTCGAGTCTCAACTCAGTGTTACTACCTCTCGAGTCTCAACTCAGTGTTTCTACCTCTCGAGTTTCTACTCAGTATTTCTACCTCTCGAGTTTCAACTCGGTGTTACTACCTCTCGAGTTTCAACTCAGTGTTTCTACCTCTCGAAACACGGATGAATAAGTTTCTTTAGAAAAACTCATCATCCTGAATGAAATAAAGAAAGAAGATTTAACATTAGAATAGATTAAATGCTAGTTTAAGCCTCCCTAACCACTACAAAAAAAGACGTATCGAAGAGAGGAAGGAGGAAGGCACAGTTCAGTATGGAGATGAGGGAATGCGGAATTTATGTGAAAGGTGCATAGAAACAAGAAGTTGAGAAAAAAGTTCATGAAACAAGATAAACGTTGAAGAAGAAAGTGGTAGGTGCTGAAGAACAGGACAGCAGTGAACCGAAAAAAGGTGGTCCTTAATATAATAAAAACATTTTATTTCAACAAAAAGAAAACCGACCTAACTCTGAGCTCGGGCCCTCACATTTTCCCGCTGGGGGCGCTAATTCCCATAGATACAATAGTTGCATCCCCCTGAGGGGGTTCTGCAATAAGAAATAGTTTGCGACTGCACTTTCGTTCAATTTCCAGTCCAGCTTCTCTGATATCTCGAGCCTAGCATTGGCGTCACAACTTTGCGATATGTTGCCTCGAATCAAGAAGTCCAAAAACATTTTGTCCAACACGAGTATTTCCACCAGCAGTTTTCAGTGGGGACAGGGAGCACATTCCTTCAGGAACTAGCGTGGTTCCAACGAATTAAAAAGTGAATTTTATTATTCTGATGAACAATAAAAAGTAAGCGTCCCAACAAGACCTTCATTTCACCTTTCACCTAACCGTTTAGGACATTCAAAAGAAAGATAAACACAGATACATGGAGGTCAGAATCTTAAAAAAAACTGTGATGAACAAGTGTTCTTCTACATGAGTGTGAAATTTCTACAGGTCACAAAGAATTTGTTTGCCAAACATTTTGAAGAGTGCCAAAAAGAGCGGCACCCAAGACAGAGAGAGGCAGGCCAGGCTGCAGTAGCGGGTCTACGGTGGTTTGTAAATACAAGACGCCCGCTGTGTCGCAACGCGTCTGCCCGTCGCCGCTTCTTTGGTACGCACTTTAAAAACGCCTGAAAGTTGTACGGAATTTATCAACCAAATGTCACTTCTTTCTGTAGGAACTTAAAAAGCCTAAAATTTGTACCGAATTAACCTACCAAATATTACTTCTTTTAGTACACCCTTAAAAAGCCCAAAATTTGTACAGAATTAACTTACCAAATTTTAATTCTTTCAGTACGCACTTAAGAAAAACGTTTAAAGTTGTACGGAATTGTCTACTAAATCTTACTTCTTTCATCAGTAAGTACTAAAGAAAAAGCCTGACAATTGCACAAAATTAACCCACCAAATATTACTTTTTTCAGTTAAGACCAGGCTTTAGAATTATATGGAATCCATCTACCAAATGTTAAACAAATCCGGTTAAATTATAAAGCATTTGACTTCAGAGTGCCGAATTCGATATCCAGTAATGTCTAATTGCATGAGTTTTCAAAATCCTGTTCACGATTTTGAGGGCCTTTAAATTTCTATAACAAGGGAATCTGTTACATCGCTTCGCAGATAGCATGGGGCAAAATTTTTTCCTGTGATGCTTCGTATTATCAATTTTACCATAACTTGCTGTTTCGATGTCAAAATTAAAAGGTTAATCTGCGTGTCCAAAATTCTACGACACTCTATTGAAGATAGGAACAAACACATCAACCTTAAAAACCACGAAATGCGTTTAATCAGTAAAATTTATTAGTATCTGTCTTCTACTCACAAAACCCTCGGCAATTTTAAATTTTTTCCTTACACAAATAATTCTGCACTACGGAAGTAAACTCGATTTTGAAAGTTGCCGCATCAAAATTTACGTAAAAACATCGACTTTATAATTGCAGGATGGAAATTTGTACAAAAACTTCCTCGTGATCTGGATCTGAATAGAAATCTAGTGTGAAGGCCCAACACTTGCACTTGACTTTCGCTGACGTCTTTCCAAGGCAAAGCAGCTATAAATACAAAGCAGCTGAATACCGCAACGGCCTTCAACGCAGCTGTGCACTACACCTGACCACTACGCCTGGCTCCAGCAGCAGGTGTAGTGAGAAATCTGACCATTGCAACAAGCTACCTCTAGTAAAAAACTGTTAGAAGTTCGCTGCCTGCTAGCTCTTCTTAAAGGGATGCATCTATTGTATCTATGGGAACTAGCGCTCCAAGGGGAAAATGTGAGGGCCCGAGCTGAGAGTTTAGCGGGACATCACTCTGTTGAAATAAAATATGTTTTTTGTTTTATTTTGGTAAGGACCATTCTTTTTCAGTTTACTGCTGTCCTGTTTTTCATCCCCTCTAACCTTCTTCTTCAACTTTCATCTTATTTCATAGCCTTAAGTTTTAACTTACTGTTTCTATGCGCAAGGAGAACTTGACAGGGAACACTTCTTGTGCATAGATTCCACGTTCCCTGACTTCAGACAAAGCGGTGGCTTAATCTTTCCTCTCCTTGGAACGCCTTTGCTGCTGCTAGGGAGACAAAGTAACTTATCTAATAATCCGTTACTCCCTCTCTGTAAACCGGATACCGTAAACATTCTTAATGACCAGAAATTTGTATCCTTTTTAACTGAAATTTATTTACAATACCAGAAATTTACTTCGAAATAACCCTGACACAAAAATAGGAAGTTACAAATAAGAAATGAGACATTTTTCTCCACATTTGTTGGACGTTTTGGCGAAAGAATTACATATCTAACTAAAAAAGCTCCAATTTCACAGGAAACCATTTTCAAATAATACACAATTGATCAGTTTTTCCCATTGCGACTCATAAACCCTGGAAAATGACCAACAAGTTACGAAAATATTATGGTGCTGACAATGAACTGCTCGATTTTGTACGTAACACTTTAACCACAACGAAGGTGTTCCAAATAAAGGAAGGATGATGGCACCCTTTAGTAGGGAGTGGGGTGAGTGATCTATGCAAGTATGCGAAAGGTATGTTTATAAACAATATCCTCTGTGCTGAGATAGAAAGGTAAGAAGAAGAAAAAGAAGAATTGGGTTAATCAACAAAATCAGAAATATCCTTCTCAACGACTTAATGATAGCGGGGCAATCGCGAGTTGCCACTCAAATGTTTTGTTATTTTCTCGTCCATTTTTCTGCGAAATCCACATAATTATTACAAATAAAAGCAACAATCATCAATTCTGATGCTCCCAAAATTGTTCATCACAATAACCATTGGTAATATTAACAATAAAATCACGAAAACGAAAGACACAAATGACATTATTAAGCACAGGTGTTTTCCTTCAAACTAGAAAAACACATCGTATTCTTGATATTTTAGCTAAACCTTCACATTTTGTCTCAATACATATTGCGGTCTGTCGACTCGTGATATGAGCGGTGTGTAAATTGATGTACGAGAAATCTTCGCTCAACGGAATATATTCCTTCCTCATATAAATCAGTCAACCTCACGTAAAATGTTTACGCTAGAATGACCGTTTCTTTCTTATTTAAGAAAATTCATCTTGACATATGTTGGGCAATAATTAGCGTAGGGTAATTTTGAAGGCATAATTTCGGAAACAGGCACCACGCTCTCTGTAAAATCTACGCGAGATATAAGCGTAGATTGTAAAATCTACAAAAACCTATCCTGTGTAAAGAAAATTACACTTGCTCGGTGGGATTAAGCAACAAAAACCCTTCAAATTTAAGCCTGAATGTTGAAAATTCAATCACAAGACGATAACAGAGAGCCAAAACCAGACTCGAACAACTTTCGCCTTCTGAACCCCAGAGTTTGCCACTGAAGTACTGAAGATAAAAACGATAAACAAAGCTCTTTCGCGCAGGCCAGAAAAGGACGTTGATGTCTACAGTCATTTTCTGAGCGGGCGATGAAGCCGGAACGATTACGTAGTTAGAGGGGAGCCAAACGAACAGCAGCTAAACTCTGTACAACTTGCCACTCTGCAGCAGCTTGCAGAAGAATCAAGCCTTGCTGTAACATCTCCGACGACGCTAATCCTGACATTTAACTCTCTATTGACTTGACTGAATTCTTCTTAGTTTATTTGCATGCGTCGCTTTCGAACATAGGACTAGTGGAGTCACGTGGATTAGATTAGATTGAATTATAAGCTTGCTTAACACGTTGACTGCAATGGGCTAAACTGAAGTTCAACTTTCAACTCTAATTTAAAGTAAAAAGTTGTTAGAAATTTCATAAACACCTTACATTAACATGATCCACTAAATACCATTAATTTTAAAAGATTGTTGAAATCTTTTAAACGGCCCATCGAAGGGTCGTTTTGCTGCAGGAAGAACTTAAGCACGACCATCGATGGACAAGCAACGTGTTAAGTCTCCGTAACCACAACGAAAGTCCTTCAAATAAAGGACGGGACAAAGGCACCATTTAGTATAGAGTGGAGTGTGTGTTTCATTATATTTGCAGAAATGTGAAAGGTAAGTTCCATACAATATAGACATATAGCATAGAAATAGCAAGTTAAGAAGAAACGCACGCAAGGTTGAAGATAGAAGTTGAAGTAGATAGTAACGGGTGCTGAAAATCAGGACTGTAGATATGATTAGATTTAACTAAACAAGTTAGTTTAACCCTTCATAAAAGCAACAAATGCGTTTCAAAGGAAGGAAGAAGGAAAATGCCATTTTGTATAGACTTGAAGGAACGCGGGATCTATGCACAAGGTGCATAGAAATAGCAAGTTAAAAACAAAGTTTATGAAGCGAAATAAAAGTTGAAGAAAGGAGTAGATGATGAAAAACAGGACAGCTGTGACCCGAAAAAGGATGTCTGTAACAAACCAAAAAAAAACTATTTTTGTTTAAAGGAGGCATATCAAAACCGGACCTTAAAGAGTTAATGATGGTGGTTGTGATAACGGTAATATGAGTACAAAATACGGACCTTAAAGGGTTAATACTCTGACGCCTCACAACGCTTCCTAGCGTCAAAGAAGCCAAACCAAGTTCAGGGAGACCATGGAAACATGCCGGCGAATTAATCAATTTTTTTAATTTATTAATTTAATCTCATATAGTTAGTATATTCAATTAAATAATACAATTAGTCAGTATAATATATTAATTTAATTATTATAATTAATTTCTTAATATAGTTCAGGTCTATGGAACCCAAGAAAGACGGCACTTTTCTAATACGGTAATCTTTGCAAACAACGAGCTCATGTCATATACATTGTTCATACTTCCAAAAAGGTGAAAATTCTTTAGAACATATCATATAGAATTTATCAACACGTTCCCCGCGTGTTGGGCCATATGTGTACAGCTAGGTAAATTGCTCATTCACGTACCGCGATAATTGAATAACATTTCATCAGTTTCACGACCTTTTTATAAATAACTTATCATACGAGATGAAATGTTATATTGCAATTATATTTTTTAAATTTCTTAGGATGTGTAAAACTGAATTCGAGCAGTAAACTCCATTTCCCAACTCTGATACAACCTAACCAAGGCAACCGTGAACAACTGCATAAATGCGGCGAACATGTTAATAGCGCTCATAACGAAAAATTTGTCCCTTTTTATGGGTATTTAGAAAACTTTTAGCATGATCTTCTTATGATCTATTTTTAGGAGAGAAGTAATTAGCGGCAAAATCATACGATGCAGAAGTCGAGCTGACTTTAGGTAAGATTACACCGAAATGTTAATATGCGTCCACAGACCACAACGTAATCCAGGACCTGAAACAAATGACTCGAGTGCAGTAATTACTTGCTCGGGCTTCCGCATCCCTTAATTCGTAAATGCAAAAACGGTGGTGAAAATAATTAGCGGAAAATTACCCAACGTTCAATATTCAGCCACCTTGACAATGTCACCCTAACAAAGCACATGGTACAATCTCTCTCTCGCTAATTTGACGGAAATTCTGTGTTTCAAGATTTGAATTCTGCTCGAAAATACGTTAATTTTCACGGGTAAGTGACACTCAGTACAACACTCAGTACACTCAGTACACTCAGTACAACTTTGACGAGTGCTTTTAAATTAGCAGAGAAATCTGACATTGCCTCTGTAAAATGACTAGAGCCTACCGTTCCAATTTTAGCGGTTTTTCTCCTCGAAATAACAGTAATTTTCATGATTATCCAAATACAGATGACCACATCATTCACCAGTCAATGGATGACTTAACACGTCGACCGAAATTGGTTAAACTGAAGTTTAATGTTCAACTCAAATTAAAAGTCAATTGTAGTGAGCATTTTTGAAAATAGCAAACATTAACTAGAGCATTCCACCATTTAGCTATAATGAAGGATTATGAATACAGAGTTTGTGACTACTGGTTGATTAGCAGCATTATGAACATCCTTTCCGTGGCCACCGGTGACGCACGACGAAGTCTAATTGTTAAGTCCCTTTTTAAATTGCTTCTATTCCAGTTAAATTGACAGACCGAAAACTTGCCAGCTCTGACGAAACTGCAACGCTTGCATGCATGTATCGCGAAAAAATGATAAACATAAAACTATAGAATTCAAGAATTTAGAAGAAGATAAGTATAAGATGATAAATGTACAAATTATGAATTTACATTTAATTGATTATAAGAAAATTTAGCCTACCTTCACTACGACAAAAATGTTCAAAGAGAGGAAGGATAAAGGCACCACTTAGTATGACATTAAGAGAACGCGGAATCAATGCGCAAGGTGCATAGAAACAGTAAGCAAAGAAAGAAGTTGATGAAACAAGAAAAAGTTGAAGAAGAAAGTAGTAGGTGCTGAAAAACAGGACAGCAGTGAATTGAAAAAAGATGATCAGTAACAAATCAAAAAACCTATTCTATTTTAACACAAGGGATCAAACATTTAGCTCGGTACCCAACTTAATCTAATTAGAAAATATCGCTAATTCCCATAGATACAATAGTTGTATCCTCCTGGGAGGAGAGATGATAGGTATAAGGTGATAAATGAAGCCTAGAATTCGGGGTTATTCAGCATGCACTAATGAGAAAGACGTCCGGAAGGCAAGTATACGATGATAAATGTAAAACTTAAAAGTTTAAGAAATAGGAAATAATGAAAAAATACAAGCTAGAATTCGGAGTTATTGAGAGAAACGAGAAAAATAGCATTGGTTGACAATACGTGACTTTTTGACAACACATACACTCGAACACCAAACACATGACACAAGCAGGACAGCTTGCACCCCAAGTACCGTGGCTAGGAATCCTTAACAGTTTGACCGCAACGTGCACCACCGGTGGCCACGGAGGTATTTTCATTATGCTGCTGACCGACCAGTAGTCACGAACTCCAATTTCATAAATACTTATAGCTAAATGACAGCATGGTCCAGTTAATGTTTGCTATTTTCAAAATTGCTTATTACAATTGAACTTAAATTTGAGTTAACTTAGGTTTTCCCTGCTTAGGTTTTCCCTGCTGCGAAACGATCCATCGATGGGTCGTTTGAAGAATTCTAACCAGCTTTTTTAGATGAAGGGTATTTAATGAAGCAAGTTAATATTTGGTATTTATAAATTTGTTAATCACTTTCGAATTTAAATTTGAGTTGAATATTGAACTTCAGTTTTACCAGTTACTGTTAAAGTGTTAAACAAGTTGTTCCCCAGGGGCCACGAGAGGAGGTCATGCGTAATTCCCTGTTCCTTCCCTGCAGAGCAGCTTCGGGGCATCTCCTTGACGCGCAATTGTTTTGACTCATTTATAAAGGGTGAAGGACTCATTTAGACTCATCAATATAGGATGCCTGCCATCCTTCAGTGTGTCTGCAGGAAGGAACCTTCAAAGACCCCTACCGACGCAAACGACAAACCGCTCCTGGTATAATCTCACTTAGTAATACCGTTGGTGTGTTTATTTATGTATTATTTGTCTGGTGTCCGCTTCTTCCGTCTCTCTGCGACGCCCATAAGGACGCTCAATGACCGTATCTGTGATTCGAGTTTCACCAGTGCACACGTACAAGAGCATTTTAATCGCGGGTACTATTGGGGTGGATATATTTGTCATCCAAATTTGCAAGATTTATTCAAGAAAACTATTGAATCCCGTTATTTTTAGACGGGTCGTGTACACTATACCATTTACAAGTTGATTTGCTCCAAATGAATTTTGATTTGATCCTCGCGAAATTAGAATTGCTCCTAGTGAATTATAATTTGCTCCTCGTGAAAATAGAATTGCTCTAAGTGAAATTTGATTTGATCCTAGTGAAAATAGAATTGCTCCAAGTGAATTTTAATTTGCTCTTCGTGAAAATAGAATTGCTCCAAGTGAAATTTGATTTGTTTTTTTTCAATTTAAAATCATTCCATAAGAATTTTATCGGCTTTATAATGCTGTTTGATAGAATCTCAGTGAAATATACTCATAATTTTTCTTTGTGAAGTAATGTTATTCCAACAATGCGTACAAAGATACCGAGTATTTACAGAGTGTAATTTACAAAAAATATAGAAAATGATTTTTGTTGTATGAACCATTACTCCTTATCAAACCATTACACAAAGGAGTCAAATCTGAGACACTTTGATCAAAGAAACATCTCAGAGATACCGCCACGTTGCACATTACCGGACATCACGTGGCACCTTTTGTAGACCAGCTACCGTCATCAGCAATAAGTGTCCACCTCAACTCCAAATTTCAACTTTCAGAAATCAAAACCTTCAAGATGACGTATAATAAAACAAGTGCGCGAAACAGACAGAGAATAATAGAAGCCTTCAATAATGAAGAGGACTGGAAGAAAGTTGCAAACGCACTTGGAGTAAATGCTAAGACTGCTTACAGGTGGCTGAAAAATAAGCAAGTCTTACCAAAGAAGAAAGGAGGAAATAATAAGAAGAAATGTCCCGAAATATTGAGGACACTTACAGCAGCCATAGAAGAAAATGTTTCGATTACTCTCTCACGACTTCGCAGAAGAGTCCAACAAGATCATGACATTGACGTGTGTGTTAATACGATCAAAAATTGGCTCGATGGTGAAATGTTTTCCGTCAAATTAGTGAGGCCAAGCACTGATAGAATGAATAATGAAGAGAACAAAGGAAAACGCGCTAGAGACATGGAGCAATTTTTCAATGCGAGATCAGAAGGGAGGACTCCAGTATGGGTTGACGAGACAAATTTCAACCTTTACTGTAAAAGAAACCAAGGAAGATCAAAAGTTGGTACTAGAGCGTCAGTGATTCTTCCGTCCAGCAAAGGCGCTAATCTGCACATCATTGGAGCAATGACGAGTACCCAATTGCTTCTAACCTCGACTCGCCACGGCTCGTTCAAACGACAGGATTGTCTGCAGCGGTTCCGGGAGCTCATAGATGCATGTCGTTAGAACGGGATTGACCATCCTACTTTCATAATTGACAATGCTCCGGCCCATTCTAATCTTGAAGGGCTAGAGAAAGAATATCCAAGTATTCAGATACTTCGTTTAGCTCTTTATTCTTATCTGCTAAATCCAATAGAGTTAGTTTGGAGCCTAGTGAAGAGTCACTTAAAGAGGCACTTGCGAGAAAGGATGCATGCAATTCTTGAGATAGCACCTGGCGGAGCATTACCAGTTACTGAGCAAAGGATGCGAGAGATGGAGAACATCGCAGTTGAAGCCCTTGGACTTGTCAACCCCGGCATGTTGCTCAACTTTACCAACAGGGTGGAGAAGTACTATGCTGCCGCAACGCGTCAAGAAGACCTTATAGAAATATGTTAATGCGGCGATAATTATCAAAACTTGTACAAACGTTGTAATGCATGCTTACTTTTCTGTTTGCCTTGCTTTGTTATGACTTTTCAGCAGTATTATTATTTTGATCATATTACTGTGCTTTTTCATCAAAATGCATTTTTACACGAGTTACTAATAAATTATCTAATTATTATTCTTTTGAATTCTAAAACGCTTTCTATCAATATATTTTCCAATCCCGCTAGGGACTAGTGATAATAATAATGGTTTATTCGGTAAGGTGTCATCTACCGGATAATCGTCGGTAGGATTATATTAGATTAGTCGTTAGTTTTAGCCTCCCGAGTAGGGAGGCTAAAACTAAAACCGGGTAGGGAGGCAGCAATAAATGCGATCCAATGAGAGGAAGGATGAAGGCACAATTTAGTATGGAGTAAGGGAACGCGGAACGTATTCAGAAAGGGCATAGAAACAGTGAGATGAGAAAGAAGTTCATGAAACAAAATCAAAGTTGAAGAAGAAAATAGTAGGTGCTGAAAAACAGGACAGCAGTGATCCGAAAAAGGTGGTCCGTAACAAAATAAAACCCTATTCTATTTCAACAAAAAGAAAGCCTACCTAACCTTTAGCTCGGGCCCTCACATTGTCCCCCTAGGAGCGCTAATTCCCATAGATACCATAGCTGTATCCCCCTGAGGGTTCATGGTAGGAAATAACCCTTGGTTAATACAGCTACTGGATGATCGTCGATCAGTAGGTTACCGGTTGAACATGTGATCCCAATACCCTGCACAATATTGAAAGCCCTTTGCTTATATGCCTTTTAAAGATCGATTAATTAAAGAACTAATTAATTTATCTTTTTCCAAATTTAACTAAAAATTAGTTAATTATTAATTACCATTAAGTAATATAAATATAGTTTTGCACAACAACAATATATAAGAAAAATATATAACATTTTATAGAAATGGTTTTTAAATAGGTTCATTTTTCAACAGGAAAGAGCTTTTGGAAGAGTGCCTGAGAAATGGTTGTGTCTACTTGTATAAATGTGATTGCTGCCTGCAGTCCTATGTTGGAAGTACCGCACTCCAGCAATTTATTCGTCACAGCCAACACTCTGGTATCTCCTATAGAACCGGCCGTCCATAGTCATCTTGCTCCCAGTCAGCCATCAGAAATCATTGCCATAGTTCAAACCACCCTTTCAAAAATTCCAATTTCTCCACACTTTGTGGAACTGTAGAGCAATTTGACCTTAGAATTTTGGAATCATTGTTCATTTTTACCCACAGACCTCAGCTAAACAGTGATCAAAGTGCGATGAAATTAAGTATGCACCCCAACTGTATAAATATGAGTGTGTTTGAATGTGTGTGTGTGTGTGTATGTGTGCAGTTCTGTTACTTTGTGTAGATGTTATGGTGGTTTGGTTTGATTGCTAGAATTTAGGTGTATGTGTACTTATGGTTCCGAATGCTTAGGAGAAATTGTGTTTTTAATTTTAATGGTTAGGCATGACTATTTTTCGATGTAGGTAAAGTGATATTAAGTTCTTATATATATAGTTTTCCGCAATTTGTTCATTATCGTTTTTCGTTTCTTGTTCTACAGCACTGATGAAAGATTCCGAAACGTTTGCAATTAAAAGAATGTTCCCTTTTATATTGGTTCTTCTTTTCATTGTACGTATTAGATTTCTCAAAAATCGCTCTTTTAATTCTACAATATATAACAATATGTAGTGTTTTAAATATTTTAAATACGCAAGCTGAAATTTTTTTCGCAATTTTGATATTAAAACTTTAGCAATAAAAAAATCATTTGGATCAATTGCAAATTGAAAAAGAACAAATCAAATTTCACTTGGAGCAATTCTATTTTCACGAGGATCAAATTAAAATTCACTTGGAGCAATTCTATTTTCACTAGGATCAAATCGAATTTCACTTGGAGCAATTCTATTTTCACGAAGAGCAAATTAAAATTCACTTGGAGCAATTCTAATTTCGCGAGGATCAAATCAAAATTCATTTGGAGCAACTCAACTTGTAAATGGTATAGTATCTTACTGATCGAATTGACGACAACTTTGTCATCAGTGTCACTGCATCTTTAAACTAGATTTGATCGGTACAGAAAGCGTAACTTTCACGTTTTAGTAGGTAGTTTTTTCTATTTTCGTCTAGTTGACAAAGGCGTTAACGAAAATTGGGTTAAAGGAAACATTTAAAACAATGTCATGTTTTGCTACCCTGTCGTTGCTTGCTGTCGTTAGGATAAATTCTACCAAACCACTTGCGTGGTACAATAAGGGAGCTTGATTTTATTCAAAGATACTTCTTGCATTAACTGTTACTTTTTCCACAAACAGGAGAATTTCTTACCACCGTTACAGAAGCCCTTCTCTCTTCCTACTAGCGTCAATACCAATGTCCATACCAGCACCTCTTACTTCCTCCATTTCCCAACAGTTGCAAATTCTGATCATGGATTATATTAGATGTTAGTTTAAGCGTCCCTAACCACAACGAAGGTGCTCCAAAGTGAGGAAGGAGGAAGGCACCATTTAGTATGGTGTTAGGGGAACGCGGAATCTATGCATAAGGTGACGGGGAATCTATGCACGAGGTGTGTTCCGGCACAAGATACCCTGCGCATAGAAAAAGTTAAGAAAGAAGAGGAAGAAAAGACAAAGAACAGATTGCGAAGAAGACAAGAAAGCTTAAACAGTGGACACGAAAGACAAAAAAGTCCCAAAAACTTTTATTTAGCAAAGTAGGTTAACAGAATCTCCCTCTAGAGGCGCCAGTCCCCCATAGCATAGGAGAGACAAAACTAACTAACCTTAGCTTATTGCCTACACTACAAATGATTCGTTCCAGTCCAATGTTAGTATTGTTACAGCTAATGCAGTCTTTTTTGTTGGTACGTGCCGATGCTAGCGTTCAAAGTGTACGAGCAGGTTTAATTTAGGTATCTCTTTATTTTTACCTGCCTTCAATATAAAGTGTACTTAATGCCGTAAATGTACGATTGTTCAGAAGTGTCACACATATCTGCTTGCAACTCTCCAAATTATACCTTTCTCACCACCAACGTGCAGTTCTTGTTCGCTAGCTTCTTCGTTGATAAAAATGTAATCTTTCTAAAAATTGAGATTCTAGCATTAAAAGACTTAGTTGGAGAGATGCGGAAACTAACCAAAGAAATGTGGAAACTTTCTAAGAAGATGCAGAAACTAGCTAGGCACAAAAGCTAAGAACGGCCGCCGAGGCACGCAGCTGTTCTGCATGTGATGAAGGTATTACTACTGTTTAAATTTATCCTATGTCAATACGTTGGTTGACGTATTGAGACATATGTGTACGGCTAGGTGAATTGCTAATTCCTGTACAACGTAAATAAAGAGCATTTCAATTTATTCCCTGCCTTTCTCAAAATAGATTTGATCGCACGAACTAAAATATTATCGAGCGATTATATTTTTCATGCTTCGTTGAAACGACAGGAATGTATTCGGCCGGTAAAGTCGGTTTCAGTGTTGCTTATTACAACCTAACCTAATCGACCGTTCCAACCGCGCAAACGTAGTCAACGTTTCAATTTCTCACGTACGGGCACCAGACACGTACATGCTAACAATGCCGGTTTTAATCCCAACAATACCACTTTTTCGAAAATTACATTTATACGTATGAATCAAAAGAACCTGTCTCACAGATTCAGCGAACCTGTATCAAGTACTGTCAGATTTGCAAATCAAATTATTAGATAGCTACAAGCAGAAAACTGTATATGTCTACAAATACACGGTGGATAATAATATTATTGTTCTCGATTGAATCCAATATGAACGGAACACAATTCCCACTATTTCTGCATTAGCCGACGTTGCACAAGCATTTTCATCACGAGCACGGCAGAGAAAACTAGAGTCACTTCTATGGGAAAATACACCTCCTTTTGTTCGGCTAGCCAATAGAACGGCTTTATTTCAAACAAACTTCATGACGTCACCATTGCGACATATCATTAGGCCAATAGAGGAGCCAGATTTGGAGCTAGTAGTGTTGCTAGATGCAATACGAGCGCTGCCATTGGTTCATCGCAATGACGTAAGCATTGCCGCACGATTAACGAAAAAAAGCCTGGTTTGGCCCTACCATGTTTCCCCTACCGTGACCACGAGGCACACGCGAACTAAAAAAACACGTGCGCTACGCGAGACAAACTTCCAAGGCACGTAAACGGTCCCAGTCTCCACGCTCGCCATGAGCTGCAGTCAACAACAAGTAAACTGGCCGCTACCTCATCTGTCCCTCGGACTAAATGGACGGCAAAAAAAAAACCCTGTTCCCATAACTTCGCTGGAATGAGACCGTAAAGACCGAGTAGCAGCGAGACCGAATGAAGCTTCTTGCATGTGCTACGTCGCACGGTGAATGTAAGGGAGACACATGTTTTGAATCACATAAGCATCCTCACATAGCTTTCCTCGCATGGCCTTCCTCGCATGGCCTTCCCCGCATGGCCTTCCTCGCATGGCCTTCCTCGCATGGCCTTCCTCGCATGGCCTTCCTCGCATGGCCTTCCTCGCATGGCCTTCCTCGCATGGCCTTCCTCGCACAGCCTTCCTCGCACAGCATTCCTCACACAGCCTCCATCACGTAGGGTACCTGTCAAAAATGCTACATCTCACAGGGCACACGCCAGTCATGCGTCAGCTACACGCCAGTCATTCATCAGCCACATGCCAGTCATACATCAGCCACATGCCAGTCATACATCAGCCACACGACAGTCATACATCAGCTACACGCCAGTCATACATCAGCTACACGCCAGTCATACATCAGCTACACGCCAGTCATACATCAGCTACACGCCAGTCATACATCAGCTACACGCCAGTCATTCATCAGCTACACGCCAGTCATTCATCAGCTACACGCCAGTCATTCATCAGCTACACGCCAGTCATTCATCAGCTACACGCCAGTCATACATCAGCTACACGCCAGTCATACATCAGCTACACGCCAGTCATACATCAGCTACACGCCAGTCATACATCAGCTAAACGCCAGTCATACATCAGCCACACGCCAGTCATACATCAGCTACACGCCAGTCATACGTCTATTCGTCCGAGCAAAGCTCACCTGTAATTATCTCTCCTTCGCACCTGCACCTCACGAAGAGATCCACGAATATCTAATCTCGCTTGGCTCTCGTTTTTCCTATAATACGTATTTACAATTTGACTGCGGCATATAAAACTGAAGTTTAATGTTCAATTCAAATTTAAAGTCGATTGTTGAGAGCAATGTTAAAAAAAACATTATGTGGATCATGTTTCAATTTAGTTTTGATGAAGTATTTTGGAAATTGTGTTTGGGACTATGTTGGCCAGCAGCAAAACTCCCTCAGTGACCAAATGTGGCTCATGTCACAGTCAAAGTGTTAATAAAACAAGGTAGGCTTGGAAACTTGGACGGAAGGTATTGAGTCTTTTTATTCATTTTGCACTAATGAAAAGCAAGCGTTAGTTTGCCACTACAGTCCCCTACAGTACGTATTGCATGATGACCAGAATATGTGCAGAGTGTTTCAAAAATATTTATACCTTACTTTTAAATGCTACGGATTGAAAAAGAGAACGACTTTAACATACCTGGTCTCATTGGATGCAGAAATTAACCCGCTACCTCATCCTTGCAAAACGTTTCCAAATGAAGAAAATATTCTGAATTAAAAAATAATAATAAAAAAACAAACCAAACAGTCGTGTTCAGTAAGTTGTGGTTGTAATAATGGATTTTGTAGGTATAAAAATTCAAACCTTTTTGAATGACTCGACTGAAGGTTGCACAGGACGTTTTCATAGTATTTCTTCGGCACGAAAATCTTTCATTTTCTTGAATCATCTTGGAAATCAAATAAGCATTTTCTTGAATCATCGTGAAAATCAAATCAACATTTTCTTGAATCATCTAAATTTAGGTTGACCTTAAATTCAAGATAAAACTAAAATTTAAGGAAGACCTAAAATTTACGGATGATTAATGATTTATGAAGCCCTTTATATTCTGGATGAATGGTAACTTATTGAAGACCTAATCTTGTACGGCAAACTTCAGACTATCGAAAGACTTGCGACAAACGAATCCTCTGCACCAAAGGAGCATCGTTGTCACCTCAACACGTTGACTCCGATTGTGCGGTTGCTTACGGTCAGTTTGGTTAGGCTAGAAGTCGTTTTGAAAAAACGGCTTTTCTGCTCTAATACATTTTTAACCTTTTTGAAAAGTGTAAAGAATACAATTGAACCATAATGTGTTACCTTTTACTTTAAAATTTGGTCAATATTGATTTTAGGCCTTTCACGGAAATAAAAAATTCCCTTCCAGAGAGTCACTATAGGAACACATTTAAAAACGTTTTACATGAATGACATTCTGCTCGCTGATGCGTTATTTTCGAGTTATTCAACTTTGAAGTAATAAGAACATCGTATATAAAAGTGAAAGAAAGGACACGTAAATATGCTGTAATTCGGTATTAACGTAACGATGGGTGAGGTTAGGGTAGGTTAGTTTAATAAACTAAATAACATAAATCAACCTAAAATAGCTTACCTTATCTTACCCAAAACGAGGCTGTTATTTTCGCGCCAAGAAGTGGGCGTGTCCCGCCAGAAAAGTGGGCGTCACCCAACAATGAGGCGACTAAGCAACCGACCATATAATGCTATTCCTATCTGAATTTAATTATTGTTATATCTCAAAAATAACGCATCAGCGAGCAGAATGTCATTCATATAAAACGTTTTTATTTGTGTTCCCTTAGTGATTCTTTGGAACGGAATTATTAATTTCCGTGAAAGGCCTAAAATCAATATTAACCTAAAATTTATTTCGGAAAAGGAAGCAAAATAGTTGAAATGTTATTTGCATATTCCGGTATGTAAATGAGCAATTTACCTAGTGGTACACGTATGTACCACTTCGGAGTCAAAGTGTTTATTGATGAATAACCAACTACAAATAATAAAACCTTAACACGTTCACTGTGACGGGCTGAACAGCAGTTCAGTGTTCAACTCAAATTCAAAGTCAAAGATTGTTAGCAAGTTTATAAATGTCATACATTAACTTAGACTGATAAATACCATTTATTTAAAAATTGTTAACAATTTTCTAACGACCCATCGATGGGTCGTATCGCAAGCAGCGTGTTTAATACATTCCAGTTATGTTAAATCATTGAAGCGTCTCACAACACTAGGTATTAATAATAATTATTTATTCCAAAGAGCTTCGATACACTCCCACATTGTTTCGGTATCTTAATATTTAACCAGCGGCATAGGACACATTGTGTCTGTATCTTAATATTAACCGGCGGCACATGACACGTTGTGTCTATCTCTTAATATCAACCGGCGGCACATGACACGTTGTGTCTGTATCTTAATATTAACCGGCGGCACAGGACACATTGTGTCTGTATCTTAATATTAACCGGCGGCACATGACACGTTGTGTCTGTATCTTAATATTGACTGGTGGCACAGCACACACTGTGTCTGTATCTTAATATTAACCGGCGGCACAGGACACATTGTGTCTGTATCCTAATATCAACCGGCGGCACAGGACACATTGTGTTTGTATCTTAATATAAACCTGCGGCACAGGACACATTGTGTCTGTATCTTAATATTAACCGGCGGCACAGGACACGTTGTGTCTGTATCTTAATATTAACCGGTGGCACAGGACACATTGTGTCTGTATCTTAATATTAACCGGTGGCACAGGACACATTGTGTCCGAATCTTAATAGTAACCGGTGGCACAGGACACATTGTGCCTGTGTCTTAAAATTAACCGGCGGCACAGGACACATTGTGTCTGTATCTTTATATTAACCGGTGACGCTGGGCGCAATAAGTCAATTTCAATTCAAAACTCAAGCGAAGTCTCTGGAAGAATTTTCCACTCCATCATCAACAAACTACGGCATCGTGGCAAAGATACGAGGAAATTACAAGGGTACCACTAGAAGTCCATTGAAATTGACCTCTTTTCGATCAGTAAATTGCGTGCGCGGTCACGCAATGCAAAGCTTCATCAAACAATCATCCTTTTGCACTTGAAATAGTATTGCACAATCTTAAACCCGTGTTTTAGTTTCGATGTACAAGAAAACATGACTGGGATAGTCATCGGTATGTTGAGCCACTCGGGTTATGCAATCCCAGCCTCTTGATAACGCCAACTACAATTCCAAACAGACTCACTGAAGATCGCGCGTTGCCGCCACCTAACACACCTCCCTTTACCAAAGCTCGGCCGCTACTGACGACTTCATTATTTTGTGTGCACTGCAGGCTGGATGCAACACACGTGCGCAGGAGCTCCGATCCGCTGCTATCATGCATGCGGATGGAGCAGCTCCGGATCACATTCTCAGTGTTCACCAATATTTTTATTTACCAGTGTGCGCGGCCCCTCAAAAATGACGGGACTCGATATTTTCCGTTAAATGAGTCCCAAGATATGGATGGCCAATAAAATATTTCTATCCCAGTAGTTCCCGCGATTAAAATATTCTTGTACTTGTACAGCACTGGTGAATCTCGTATCACTGATACGATCATTGTGAAGCGATTTGAGGACCCGCTAGTTTTACAAGAGTTTGTATTCAGTAAACGTGAGTTTTTGCAAAACAGTCTAGTTATTATTTTTTTATTAATCAGTTTTATGCTTTGATTATGAGAGTGGCTTCGGAAAATCCACGAGCACGATTTTGTGCATATTTTGAGATCCCTAACAGCCGTTCGCTCCAGTCCTAGTTTGCCTGAATTTTCATTATAACATTTTGTTCACTTATCAAATTAGTTTTCAGTTTCCTACGCTACCCACTGTCGTAACGTAGGTCGGTGTACAAAACTAGTATATCCACCGACCGATTTATGTATATATGATGCCGGAGCCATATATCAGAATTAAATGTTGCATGGTTCCGGTGTTATATATACATAAATCGGTCAGTAGATACATTTTGGGACCTCACGTCTTGTTGAGTAGGGAAGGGAGGGGAGGGAAGAGGGGAGGAAAAGGGGAGTTAAGCCCTCATCTGTCAACCCTCATTTATCATCCCTCATGTGTCAACCCTCAAACCCTCATCTGTCAACCCTCATGTGTCAACCCTCATCTGTCAACCCTCATCTGTCAACCCTCATCTGTCAACTCTCATCTGTCAACCCTCATCTGTCAACCCTCATATGTCGACCTTCATGTGTCAACCCTCATGTGTCAACCCTTGTGTGTTAGCCCTCATGTGTCAACCCTCATCTGTCAATCCTCATGTGTCAACCCTCACATAATTAGTGCATCATTTAATAATACTGTATATCTAAACTACGTGAAGCATTGATAATAATATTTTAGAATATGTTTAACAATAATTGTAAACTATGATTTTGCACACAATGGCAATGGTAGTGAGGGTACGAGTAGTTGCATCAAATCACTGCAGAAGTATTATACACGCGACAAATCGATCACAACACACATACAACCAGTTCAACATTTCAATTACACTGTGCAACAAATTTCAGGTTCAAAAAAGTACACGTTGCGTTAGCCCTGTATCAGGATAAAAAGTCTTCATTCTGAAATTCTCTACAGTGACAATTCTGCTAAAACCATTGCTAATATAGCAAAAAAAAAGTCAGAAAGGGATTTCCGATGTCATTAAACATATAAAAATGTCACAAATCTCTTTTAGTTTTTTTTTTAGTGTTTCACAGTGCCGTTAAACTGTATCAAGTCGACGCTTGTTTTACCCATTCTGTCACAAGTGAAAGCCTCAATCACTGAAAACAACACTTTGCTCCCTTATATCTAATATTTCTCAAGTCTATGCATTTGTTGTGCTACAGCCATTGAAGCAATGTTTACTCCCTCAGATTTTATTTGCATTAAATCTATACATTTGTTGTGCTACAGCCATTGAAGCAATGTTTACTCCCTTAGATTAAATGTGCAATAATTTTTCATTTCTGTTATGCTACAGCCATTAAAGCAATGTTTACTCCCTTAGATTTATTACGCAATTAATTTCCATTTTTTTTGTGCTACAGCCATTGAAGCAATGACGGAAGGTGTTCATCACAAAGGAACTTGATATATCTGCTCTTATCCTGATGAATGGGCCACTTCTCAAAGCCCGCTTTAATGCATTCTGCAGTTTCAAAATAGGTTGGAACACAGCAACCTGAGCAAAAAAAAACAAGACACTATTTTGGCATGGCGATTGGACGCTCATTGACATTTTTTCATGAACCTAATGAAATTCTCAGTGGCACTTTAACCTGATCTACTAGGAATTTTAAAATGAATATGCCCCGGTTCTACACACCGTGAGCATGGACGCTATTATTCCGGCCTCTTAAACTGGACGTGGAAGAAGCTATAACGTTGATGGATCAGGAAAGGATGCGAGGGAAGAAGAGGGGTTGAGAAATCCTACAGAGGGATCCTACTGAGGGATCCTACTGAGGGATCCTACAAAGAGGAAGGATACGCAAGGTGCGGAGGGAGAAGTTGCACCAGAAAATGCTTCTCTCCCTGACAGAAGTTCACTACAAACAAATAAAGGTGTTCATTGATCATCACGGAAACACTACGGTTGATCATAGTAAAAAATATGTACAGTATTTTCAGACTATGACTCAAAAACTTGTACAGTTCTCGTTGACAAACTTTTCCTTCAAATTGCACAATTTTCAAAGTATTTGTACGCATTTTCCAAGGGTGACCCTATCACATCTCATTCACTTCACAAGCAATCCTATTCTCTTCACAAGCCATCCTACTCTCTTCACTAGCAATCTTATTATCTTCACTAACGATCCTATTCTCGTCACAAGCGATCCTATTCTCTTCACAAGCAATCCTACTCTCTTCACTAGCAATCTTATTATCTTCACTAACGATCCTATTCTCTTCACAAGCGATCCTATTCTCTTCACAAGTGATTCTATTTTCATAACAAGCAATCGTATTCTTTCACTAGCAATCTTATTCTCTTCACTACCAATCCTACTATCTTCACTAACGATCCTATTCTCATCAGAAGTGATCCTATTCTCTTTACTAGTGATCCTGTTCTCTTCACTAGCAATCCTATTATCTTTACTAATGATCCTATTTTCTTCTCTAGCGATCCTATTTTTTTCACTAGCAATCATTCCTCTTTTCACAAGAAATACTCTCCCTCTTTTGTTTTGGTCATTTTTTATTTTCTTTTCTCTCTAGTTTCTAGCTTTACTTCCCTCCCTGTTTTCTGATCCCTGCTTCTGTTCAACTTTTTAATTTTTTGCCTCCTAATTTTTGCCTGAGCTTCTTTTTTTTTTACTTCGGACACCTTCACAGTCTTTTTATTTTAGGGCGTCTCACAGGACACAGCTATTGTATCTATGGGAATAAATGCTGTCCTAGGGAAAATGTGAGGTCCCAAGCTTAGAGTTAGGTAGACCTTTTGTTGAGAGATAATATATTTTTTAGCTTTGTTATGAACCATTTTTTCGGTTCACTGTTGTCCTATTTTTCAGCTCCAATTATTTTTTTCTTCAACATTGATCTTGTTTTATTGACATCCTCCCTTACTCACTGTTTCTATGCGCTAAGGATCCTATGTGGAAAAACACCTTGTGCATAGATTCCTTCGTACTAAATGGCGCCTTTATGCTTCCTCCCTTAAGAACACTTTTGGTCTAGTTTGGGAGGCTTGAACTAACTTATAATCTAATCTCTTTTTTCGGACTTTATTTCACGACGCGAACTGCCTGTTTTTATGTAAGCACAAAATTTGGCGCTCCTTTCAATCTAAAATCAGAGAGATAAACTCAGATAGCTGAGTGAAGAGGTCAAATGAAATTGTTACTTGGGGTCTGCTTTTGTCTTCCCGCACAAATTGCAACCCAATTTATGATGAGAAGCAACATGGTGAAAAGGTATTTTCGTTCACTTTAACAACCTCGAGTTTATGTGAAGACTTGTGACTTGCTTGTAACCCATCGAGATAATATGGAGGGAGATATGCCAAAAAATGATAAAATGATAAAAAAAAACTTAACTTTGACCCCGAAATACATTTTTAACCCGGTGAAAGTGAGACTACAAATCTGCGAGGTTCTTTTCACCACAAACACAGCACTTCCCGCACGTCACACATCAAATAGATTGTTTCTCAAGTCTATTACAATGGACACATCTGAGTATAGCTACTCGTGGGCCCGCATAAGTTCAATGACTTCTGGAGCACTTGTCATGGACGTTTTTATAAGGAGTTCTTTAATGAATACCAACTAAAAACCAAGTCATACTCAGACTTATCATTATTGGCTCATAATTCCGTGTTTAGGTTTGCAACATTTGTTCATGTGAGCCAAATAAACGCGATTGAAACATTCAGAGAACAGCTTTTTGACTAATGAAGGTGATCATTTGCTTGTGTAATCATTTTATATCATTAAATAAATTCAATTATGGGAAAACGACGTCTCCGTTAGCAGAAAAATGCTCAGACTTGCTTAAAGCGACGTCGAAGCTTGCAGCATTTGTTCCTTTATTTTTTTTACATCTTACGTACGAGATAAAATAGATCCGGCAACGGAGAGACGCGCCAAATCAGTGATGCAAATGATGAGATCAAGACAGTGATGTGAAGCAAACGATGGAGTAGGGCAGACAGTAAGATAATCCCCTAGAATGCAATATGCATCGAATACATTCATCAAAAAGAACAGTTCATGAGGGCAAAAAATAGAAGTATCTTGCACGTGTTAGCGTCAGATAGCTCAGGAAACGGGGAGAAAAAGTGTTGCTCAAGGTATTGTGGCGAAATTAATTTCAATCAGTCGGTAAAATATTGAAGGTTAGTACCTTAAAGGAAGAGCAAGCGTACAAAGAGGGAGAAGCTATTGGCTGGAAGCTCTGAGAAATTCTATGTCCAGTTCATCAAAATAAGTTTGTGCATAAAGAGGCTAATCACGTTTACGAAATATCAGCCAGGTGTTATTTCTGGATATTTGACACATAAGCGACAGCAATTTAAATTTAAGTAATTTTCAAGCCTATCAAATACATTTCATATGACATAGAATTCAGGCATGGATTACGTTAAGTCTAATATATTTATTTGTTTTTCGTGTTTGTTGTATTTAGGTTCGTTCAAGTAATTAAATCGTTTGGACGGCAAAAAACAGGCATGCTCCGGCGAAAAAATTAGACTGGGTAGTGAACATGTAGCCTATCTCTGATATGTGAGCAGATCTTGTATCAAACCTTGCATAGGAGTACGTGAAGCGTGCAATATTATTTACGACACATTCATCAAGAATATCCTCAATTTTACAAGGTTCTGAATGAATTTTGAAAATAAGTTTTAGTAAAAAGTGCCTCGTCCATTTTCTTCAGAATCTGGAGTCACGGCTTAGTAGTTAGAAAGATCAATAGCTCTTACCATAAGTATTTACTGATGGAACATCCGAGTTACTTATTCGATAAGTATATATATATTTATATATATATATATACATATTCATAAATACATATCTATGCATCTTCATTTATTTTCTCGATTTGTCTAAATTAATAAAGACCAGAAGAAAACAGCGCTCACTCACTTCATGCTGCCTTATTGTAAAGGAGTATTATTAAAGAATTATTATCATAATAATATATTATTAAATGAATATCATTACAGAGGAGTCTCTCGCTCACTCGAGAAAAGTGTTTCAAGTTTTCTTGCTGTCGATGTTTGATTTTAATTTTCCATTCTTTATTTTTTATTTTAGTTTTTTAAATCGAGATCTTCTCGCTTCTGCAGACACGCGAAGTTGAACTCGACTTCTCTGGAGCCAGTCCCCTGGTGCATGCCCCCACACTTTGTACAACGACCGAACATGAATTATAAGAACTGGTTTAGGATTACTTAATTAACACGTTAAGTGCGGCGGGTTAAGCTAAAGTTTAAAATTCAACTGAGATCAGGGCTAATTTTAGAGATCAATTTTAAAAATTACTGACATTAAATGGATCGGGCCTTCATTAAGTTTCCATGAAGTACTTATGAAAAATGAGTTTGTGACTGCTGGAGTATTATGAAAATCCCCTCAGTGACCACCGGTGGTCACGTCGCACTCAAAGTGTTCAATAGTCTTTACTCTCCACATGATGTATCATAGTTCAGATGTTTAAACAAACCATTAACACTCTAGTTTTTTGTACCAATAACTTTAAACATTAATAGATTACTTTTCATTATCATTTTAGAAAAATTACATTAAACGAGTTATTTATGTATTAATTCATGTATTGATCAATTATTTATTTATTTACTTGTTTTTCTTTTACAATTCATTTATACTTCACTGATATCACTGTGAAGGTAGGGATGCTTTTAATCTAATGTCTTGGATAATTCCTTCTCAGACTCTTCGTTGATTGTAATATTCGAAAAATTCCATGTTGAATGTTTTCGGAATTTCCTATCGGCGCCCCTCTCTCGGAGTTTGGTTCTTTGGAACACGTATTTCATAATGACGGTAAATAACGCCAATCGGGGACTGATTTAATCAAGAAGTCAAATCTTCCTAAAAGAGTTAATGAAAGCGCTTACAGTAAACAAATTGGACAAAATAACAATCATTAGAAAACGAGCGGGAAGTCTAATGCAAATTAATTTGAAGCGGTTGGTAATCATCCGAGATGATAAGTCAGGTCTCTAAAACCTGTTCTCTCAATTTAGTGTGTAAAAAGCTATAGAGCAGAGCGGCCAAGGATCTTTGTAAGACATGTATCTTTTCAAGAACTGGTCCTTTCAACGCAGGAAGCTCCACAGACGAACGACGGTGTATCAGCTTACTCATTACATGTTAAGTAACTCATTATCTTTGTGGTGAGTCATTACATGTCCTCCAGATATCTCGGGCGAGATCTCATAAAACCTCCGGCTCTAAATGTGAGGGCTATTTTAGTGATTTTTTTTGGTGTTGTAGTTTTATTCAAGTCATCATATTTCATGAATATTTTAGTGCAGTGTTTCAAATGCACAGAATTTTATTTCTAGTATCCCTATTTCAAGTTTTGCTTATTGGTATGCTGGGTGAGTGTTGTGAAATATTTTACAATGTTTTTTTCCATGTTATATGTCAATATTTATTTAACTTTTTGATACTATTCTGCATACTATAGTAGCTAATAGCAGATCATCCGATGGTATTCAATACAATTAAGAATTAAGTCTTTTATTGCTGTCATTTTCATGCTTGTTTTAAGTTGTCAAATAAAACTCTCACATACACACAATATAAACAGACTCTCATTCTGTAAGTTAAGATGCTAAAAATTTGCTCCAAAGTTCTGCTCCCATAACACAGCTAAAATTTGCTCCAAAGTTCTGCTCCCATTACACAGCCAAATGTTTTCTCCAAAGTTCTGCTCCCATTACACAGCCAAATGTTTTCTCCAACAATCGGTTCCGAAGTCAGCACTCTTCAAATGCATCGAAATGCATCAGAAGATGAAAATGTGTTCTTTGGCAACCGCAAGGCTTGTTGACTTGCGTCAAGAAAACTGACCACAAAGACAAGCTCACACATGGCACTACAGGTGAATTCAATTCACATGTGTCAAAATTCTACTTGAATGATAACGGCTCACGTGATTTTATCTTATTTTTGTGTATTCGCTTGCTACGAGGAAGACAGCATCAGATAGCATTGCTATCGGAAACGCGCCTCCATTCCGTTACTACAGATATCGAGCGAGATGAGACTATAGCATCCAAGTCCTATTCTTTTCATTATGCATGCATAAGATGCTGATTTAAAAAGATAAGTTGGTCCCTGGAACACGCAAGAGTCAATGCTCTTTGTATTCATTAGACAACATGTCTCCTCTGAAGCTGAGAGGTAACTTCCGATGCTTGCAACATGACCTGAACGATACAAGAGGATGGATATTTATACCTGCAGGTATCCTAGCTACTCAAATCCACGTTACCGCATATAAGTTCAAAGAGCCCACAAAAATTTCTAAATTCTCAGCAATTGAGTTAGTACATGCGTAAGTTGAAGGTGTTGTCTTCAATCATGACCATAAAGGATGCACGTATTACGATTAGACAGAAATAGCCATTTTGTACCAAATACATGCGCCTCCTCGTACATACTACATGTAAAGTATGTACTTATGCGCCACCCAGTACATACTTTACTTGTTGTTCGATCAATGATTCATTAGAACTTGGTTTTCACACCAAAAGTTTAAATGCTTTGACCGTACTGCATATGAGAATTTTTTAAAATAAATACTACTTCAAGGTTTGACGGTTATGAATCAGCACCAGTGCAGTAAATAAATATTGTGTTGAGAACCAACGTCACAAATTAGCGTAGCGTGCAGCATCAATAATGTAAACGATCCTTATGTCCATAATTCACGATGTAAATAAACCTTATGTCCATAATACACGATGTAAATAAACCTTATGTCAATAATTCATGATGTAAATAAACCTTGTGTTCAACATACACGATGTAAATAAGCCTTCTGTACATTATACATCATGTAAATAAGCCTTGTATTCAACATACACGATGTAAATAAGCCTTGTGTTCAACATACACAGTGTAAATAAGCCTTGTGTTCAACATGCACCGTGTAAATAAGCCTTGTGTTCAACATACACCGTGTAACTAAGCCGTGTATTCAACATACACCGTGTAAATAAGCCTTGTGTTCAACATACACCGTGTAAATAAGCCTTGTGTTCAACATGCACCGTGTAAATAAGCCTTGTGTTCAACATACACCGTGTAAATAAGCCTTGTATTCAACATACACCGTGTCACTAAGCCTTGTATTCAACATACACCGTGTCACTAAGCCTTGTATTCAACATACACCGTGTAAATAAGCCTTGTATTCAACATACACCGTGTAAATAAGCCTTGTATTCAACATACACCGTGTAAATAAGCCTTGTATTCAACATACACCGTGTCACTAAGCCTTGTATTCAACATACACCGTGTCACTAAGCCTTGTATTCAACATACACCGTGTCACTTAGCCTTGTATTCAACATACACGATGTAAATGAACGTTGTGTCCAATAAACACCTTGTGTTCAGTATCAAGGATGTAAATCAACCTTGTGCTCGGCATAAATATTTACGTTATCATTATCATCTACGTTAAATACGCCTTATTTTCATTATCAACGATGTAAATGAACCTTGTTTTCTGTATCAATGAAGTGAATCACTAGAAATTTAAAAAAGAAGAAAATGCTAACTAAATTAGTCATTTTCATTAAAAGAGTGAACAAAATGAAATCGAAAACGTTTCGGAGACCAGCTTCATCATCAGTTCTGTAAAATACAAAGTATAATCAATCTAACGCAAGCATTATATAAATCATGCAAGTGTTCATCATTAGTATGTAAATCAACCTTGGTGTTCAGCTCGAGGACGTGTGGTGATAAATCTCGAATCAAGAATGAGTTCTATTATGTCTAGCTCCTGTTTTGTTCAGTGCCGCCTGAGTGTGGAAAATCGACAACACTACCTCGATATTTGTAAAAAATGCAGCGCAATAAAATTCATCTAGCCATATTTTGAGCTTTTGCTGTTGCAAACCCTTGTTCACTGCTACCCAACTGTCATTAACGGTAGTTACAACTGTTACAAGCCCTCGTCACTGCTAGTCAACTGTCATCAAATACATTTTCAACTGTTGCAAGCCCTCGTCACTGCTAGTCAACGGTCATCAACTACATTTCCAACTGTTGCAAGCCCTTGTCACTGCTACCCAACTGTCATTAACGGTAGTTACAACTGTTACAAGCCCTCGTCACTGATGGTCAACTATCATCAACTACATTTCCAACTGTTGCAAGCCCTGGTACACTGCTACCAAACTGTCATCAACTACATTTCCAACTGTTACAAGCCCTCAAGCACAGCTACCCAAATGTGTCATTAACGGTAGTTACAATTTTCCTAAGCTTGATTTCACAATCCCTCAACAATTACTCTTTGTACTGCCATGGGTTGTATATGCTTTGCCTGCTATACATAAATGAGACCGACGCCGCCAAGTTTACTTATGCTCCTTTCGTTCAACTCCGCGCTATAATGTCCAGAACTTTTTAACTTATTTTCTTATCTATATTTGCACATAACGTTTCTTTGGTAATGTAGGTAGATAAGGTACATCAATGGTAGATGAAGGACAAAATACGCCGCTGAGGTTGAAGAATAAGTTGACCTTTTCATAACAAGCCCCGAGCAATTCAAAAGTTTCAGCAATTCCCTCAGGAGGCATAAAGTAGGAAATAGGTATAATTTGGTTAGATTTGTCCATTCAATGTTACGGGGACTACCTCAGATATAGATAGGCCTTCCTTCAGGACTTCTGCCATTCGTGCCTTCTTTCATTTTTCATGCCTTCTTCGACATCTATTTTTTGTATTTTTCTCATCTTTCATAACTTGCTGTCTCTATGCGCAAAGTCCCCTGCGTGCGAACGCACCTTGTGCATAGATTCCCTGTTTCAGTTAATCCATACTAAATGGTCCCTTCCCTTCGCTCTCTTGAGATCGTCTTTGCTGTGATATTATAAACTAACTAATGTAAAAATACATTATGAAGAAATTTATTAAATATTTACACTTTGCTCAAACTTACCACGTTGAGATTGATGGAGTTGCTAAAGATGCCTGCTAATATTCTGTGTGTTATCTCGTACATTGCTATGATATATTTTATAAGGATTGAAACCTAACTGTTCTGATTTCCAAGTATGGCAAAATTAATTACAATCATTTGTTTCTCGGCTTCAAATCATAGGCTCGCACGTTTTTAATATCATAGAAATCGTCTAATTTTCATTTCTTGGTAAGCTTTAAATGTGGTAATGCTTGAATCTAAACAGCAATCAGATTTGATTCCAAATGTTGAAAAATTGAATCGTGCGTGACGATGGCTGTTAGAAAAAAATGCTCGTACTGTAGAATTCGTCGTTGGCTTTACAGGAAGTGCATTATTTATTTGAGAAGAGGTACTATGAACATATGATTGTATTATCAATGTTATAATACCAAAGATTTGCGCAAGTATTCGTTCTCTGGTGATTTGTTTCAACTGCATTAACACTTTGACTGCGACGTGAGCCACCGGTGGTCACTGGCGGAGTTTTCATGATGCTGCTGACCGACCAGTAGTCACAAACTCAATTTTCATGAACTCTAAAACAAAACTAAATGATGGCGCGATCCAGTTGATGTTTGCAATTTCAACCCTGCTTATTACAATTGACTTTAAATTTCAGTTGAATATTACACTTCAGTTTTACCTGCCGCAGTCCAAGTGTTAAAAGTGTTAAAAGACTTTCACCAGTTGGAAAACCAAAACTGTGCGACTGAACAGTGGAGTAAACTGGATATGTTACCTTTATAAATGCTTTATCAATCAAATTTGGGGCAACTATTTTTTTTCTTGGGGATTTGTACCAAATGCATTAAAAGGTCATCAACGAGAGACTTTCATCGGCTGGGATATCCAAGCTGCGTGACAGCTCACCGTAATTCGCAGCCTGCATCCGAGCTGATGTAGTATTTCTAACACAGAAATTACGCGTGCATTGTTATAAATCGTTTGTCTAGTTCACTTTTCAGACAAAATTGTGTTCATTTTAATTGGCGGAAAAAGGGGCTTCCTGCCGGCCCACAAACACATCCTTCTTGCACGCTCCGAAGAACGGTGATGTGACGAGAACCTCGGCCGTAATTTGCATGATCAGCGACGACGCTGGCATCGTACATCGCTGCAGTGCCTTGAGTGATTCCTCTGTTAAATCAGAATGACAGCAGAATTACGATCGCTTAATTACCGGTATCTCGTGACCAGTACGGTAAAGGCAGGCGGATCACTCTCCCTCGTCTGATTGGAATGAAGAGTTTTGAGCAAGTTATGGGTGCGTAATGGTCGGTGTGGGGCGCCTTTTGGACACGACGTACTCTTTGCTCCAGAGTTAAGGCTCAGGAAACGGGATCGTTTTTCATCCAGACGAGAAGACACAAATCCTGCAAGGAGTTTCAAGAAATCCTAGCTCGAAACATGAGCTCAATTATGAGATACCTTATATCAGAGGTCGCTTTTATTCTTCACGAGGTCAGACGGTCTCTCGGATCCATTACAATTTTGCTGCTTGTATTTTTGCACTGATCGAATTCCTCAAATGATAGAGCACAAGACGTACAATTCTTCCATGGCGCTGTTGTTTATTGGCTTCGGTGAACGAGTGTAATTTTGTCGATTTTTCCAGCAATTTATTTAACGCTATGCTGAGCCACAAGTTAGCAGAACTAGTAATCAATGAGGCGCTCACACAAAGACTGGAAGTTAAACACTAACGGGGCAGTCATTTGCATTTACACAGCCATTTCCATGAGTCATAGACACAACTTCTGCAGCGAGCCCAAGGAGCACTTTACAGGGTGTCCCCAACAAATGTTCGGATCCTTTTACTGCCCATGTATGTTACTCTGACGTACCTGTTTACTGACATAGACCTATGCAAGTCATACGTTGAATCACATAAAAGATCACCAAATTTAAAAAAAATTTAATGTCATCAGAAAACTTAGTTGCACCTGAAACCGATATAAAAATACATCCGTCGATCAAGGGATGAGAGCATTTTTACGGGACACCCTGTAAATCTAATGAGTCTCTTTCAGAGAGAAGTAGATGGAGAATCACATTTAACATCAAATACAAAAGTGAGTATAAGTAGTATAGTGAAGAGTCAAATTTGACATCAAAGACGAAAATAAGTACTCGTAGTATAAGTAAATAGGTATTCACTCATTATTTCACAATAAGAAGTGAAATCTTCGCAGGTTTAAAAGTTTGTGGCTCTGCTGAAGAAGCTAAAAATTATGCGCCCTGCTAGTTTATTCCTTCCTGGAAGGGAAGGAATTTTTTTGGGGTTTCCGCTCTGTCTTTTGGTGCTAGAGTCAAGCTTGAAAATTGCACCCGGCAATCGGGAGAAGAACTAAGAATGCAGTGAGTATTATTTTCTGAACGAGTGCAAAATAATGTCGCTATAAACTCATGACGGCAGAGACCGATTTGAAGACTATTTGCAAAAATATTTCTACATTGATTTAAAAAGTGTTGAAACCCTCGAGTCGGTATTCATTTGCTTCAGCATAAACTGTACATGTAATATCAAAGATTAATCTAGCCCAAAGACTTAATTAGCTCACTAATTAAGCTTTGATTTCACAATTTTTCATAATAAAATATTCTCTATCAGGAAACACATTTGACAAACTTAATTTAACTGAAGCATTCTTTTTCAACATTATAATTTCATTATAGAGCTTCCAATTCATTTCCAATCAAGTACAGCAGTATGATACGAAAGCTTAATCAAACAAACGCATTTTTTTTCGCATCACTGTAGCATTGTGAGGAAATTCTCAGAATTAAGACAATCGAATGAAAACTCGTAGTTCATCTCAACTGTTGTTTTCATAGTCACATCTATGACCTATAATAAGCTGAAAAAGTAAATCAAGATGGAACATGTACAGACTTTTTTTAATGACTACTGGGAAACACATTGACTAGCAATTCATCTAATTGATATGTTTTACTATTTAGTGGTTGACTCGATCGGTACTATGTCGGAGCAGACACTTCAGGTGTGTAGAATATGAGTTATGCTGCTACTAACTCGATGTTAATAGTAAGGATGGCAGTATATTTCTTCTATTGCTCTTTCTTGCATGTATGTGGTAATTTTGCTGTACATCAAGTCTCCATGTCTATAGTAACTTTGTTGTTCATCATGTCTCCATGTCTACAGTAATTTTGTTGTACATCATGTCTCCATGTCTACAGTAATTTTGTTGTACATCATGTCTCCATGTCTACAGTAATTTTGTTGTACATCATGTCTCCATGCCTACAGTAATTTTGTTGTACATCATGTCTCCATGTCTAATTGTCCAAAGTAATTTTGTTGTTCATCATGTCTCCATGTCTACAGTAATTTTGTTGTACATCATGTCTCCATGTCTACAGTAATTTTGTTGTACATCAAGTCTCCATGTCTATAGTAATTTTGGTATACAATGTGTTGGCATGTCTGTAATAAATTTGTTGTAGATCATGTCAGTATCTCCGTAGTAATTTTCCTGAACATCGTGTCTGTAAGTCTGTGGTAAGTTTGCATACCCGTGGTCTACTGTCGCTTCTGTAGACAGCACTTGTCTGTACAGCATCTGCCTCAACAAGTCGTTCAGTTTGAACTCGTAATCGTTTACACTTATAAATACAGAATTTTAAAACTCAACTCAGGTTTTCAACTTTTATAAACATTCAGGGAGTCCAAAATTTGTGAAATAGTTGCACTCAAGAAAATTCAATGAACGGTGTAGGAACTTTGCAAAATAAAAACTTGGTAGTTTAATTGATTTTTAGAAATTCTATGTTCACTATGGTGCTCAGACGTTCTCTATTCGTTCTTTTTTATACCTACGTTTTGCAATTGCTTATACTTTCTACAACTTCTTTCAAAATAAATTATTAGTTTTGAATTAGTCATCATTTTTTACATCTACGTAGTATACCTGGGCTGCAGATTTAATCTCTTAAATACGTATGTACGGGCAACTATGTATGACACTCGGCTCCTACATCAAAAAATTAATGGATTTAGTAAGTAAACACAGTATTCTCGAAAATTCAAAAACTTTCATTCCTTTTCAAATGTACGATGTTTGTTGCACAGCGATTTTTTCTCAGAGCAAAGCTTTCTCATATTTCCCTTATCCCACATTTCTTTTTTCCTTGTTGAGAAAAAAATTAGTTTTAGGGCCATCAGGCCAACCATGAGGATGCTGCGAAATCTCGTCCCTCAGTCTCCGTATCATTCAATGATGATTATAATCATTAAATGATACGCAATTATATAGGAATAATGCTCACCTAATTGCCTATACGCATCTAATCATCCCTCGTGTTACGTATTTTTCAGTGATTATAATTATTGAATGATACGCAATAATATAGGAATAATACGCTTCTAATTACCTATACGCACTTCATTGCCTATATAATCATATACACAGTAAGTAATATGACGGTATGTCCTGTCATTGTTTCTCAGAAATTCAATGGTGCTCTTCGGTCAACCAGAGAATTCACCTGTTGATGACATCTATGGATCCGCGACATACGTTGTTTATTTCTCAAATTTCATTCATGAGGTAAATTCATGCTCTGAAAACGAGGTCCCGCGCAATGGTGGTTTTTCCATGAGCTGTAGATGAATAATGAATGAATTCTCTGGCTGACCGAAGTGCTCCATTGAATTTTGAGAAACAAATATGGGTGCTCACTGACCACACCTCTTGCGGACTGGCGCCTACAAGGTGTCACAAAAAAATGTGCTTTCTTTTTGACTGCCTCAATCAGTAGCGTAGCCAGGGAGCCACGGGGGCCATGATTCGAAATGTTGAGCTGGGGGCCAGTTTCAGTCGCCGGTTTAAGTAAAAGAATAAAAAGAGTGCCCCTGGCCCCTTCCGAAATTATTTGTCAGAGAACCTACCATTCGTCTAAAAGCGCTGCCTACAACAGCCGTGCTGCAACAGCTTTTTTCATTGAAATATCTACGAAGGCATGCACACAAAAAAATTCAAGGACCATTGTATCAAATTTTTAAATCATTAATGCTCTTCAATATTTGCGATCACCATGAATTCATGTGCCATTCGTAAACAACTTTCCCAAAGTGATGTGCCCTAAAAGTGCTAGATGCCACATCTTTCTCAAGTCTGGGTGAAATTGAAGTTAATAGGACTAAGACCCTTTCGAGGTCTTTGTTGTCTAATTTTGGTTTTGATTGTTGCGACCCGCTCGCTTGCACAAATTAACACATGACTGCAATTCGGGACCTTTTAAAGCTATTGCAAAACCACCAAAAAATAAGACGCCTCTGCCAAATGAGGAACTTGCATCAGCAATCACGAATTGAAATTCAACTCTTGAATTTTAATTAAACAAAAACAGCTCTTGAAACTCTTAAAACAAAAGCTCATGCAACCCTTCACTACAGGCTTAGAGAGACACTATACGCTGGCACTCGTGTCTAACTAAGAGAATTAGAAAACTTTCTTTTGCGAGAGAACTTTCTTGGCATTGCGATATCTGCTTTTCCTTTTCTTTTGCACGTTTTTTGCTCGTTTGTGCGAAATATTATTTTCTGCATGATTCTGAATCTTTTCTATTTCGGGATCCTAGTCACTGGATGTTAAAATCCGACATATAAAACACGAGCGCTTCAGATAATGGATATTTAGCTTTTGCGATTTGCATTTCGTAAGAGAAAGAATCACAGCGAATGCTGCTATAGACATTGCGCCTCTTTGTTTTAACGAAGCCGTAAACTTCCATCACTTATTTCGATGCCATCACTCATACATTTCCTTCCTTGAGCTACAGTAGGTATATATCACGCAGAAATTTTCATTCACAAGTTTCCCTAGTAACCCCTGAGTAAAATTTAATGTAAGTCAGTCATGCGTAAGATTACTCCCTTTATGACTACTCGATGGTTACTCTCAGCTCCACTTTAATTTCAAAACTTTGTGCTGCAGAATTTTTTCCCCTGAGAAGATCTTCTTTTTCCACAACTAAGTCCGTTTTTTAGTCAAACCAATACTATTGCAAGTCCCTTCATCCAAAGAAAACCTCACAGTCCTCTAACCTCACAGTCCTCGGTCAGGTCTAGGTTCATATACGTAACAACTACTGAAAATGCTTCCATTGAAATTTTTTTCAGCAGCAAACCTGTGCGTGCATTGTATTTTCAACGAACACACTGTGTGTATACCAAATCAACCCGCACAGTATTCCGGTAGCAAAACTGTTGTCGGAGAGCATATTCAACGCACACTACCTTTGCATTGCAAATCAACCCGCATAGTATTCCAGCAGTAAAACTGCGCTCGGAGAGCATATTCAACGTACACTACCTTTGCATTGCAAAACCAAGCCGCATGTTTTGCATGCGTCTCTGCCGCCTTGACGACAGCTGCGCTAGATCGCCCCAAGTCTGGCAGTGTTTCCATCTGAACAGATCACGTGTCATTCATACGCCTTCCTGCGCTGTGTTAGAAATCATATTGATTGTGAAGAATTGTATTTAAACATGTATTTGTTCTTGTGAACCGTGCATTTCTTTTGATGATGTTGTTTTACTTCCATAGTTAATTTTTGTGAGGAGAGAAAAATGAGCATTCCCGTAATCTGAGAAGCGCATTTCATACAGTGAATTAACTTGCAATTATGTAAAAATGTTCTTGTGAATTGTGCATGTCTTCCGATGAAGTTGTTTCATTTCCATAGTTAATTTTTGTGAGGAGAAAGAAATGATCATTCCTGTAATCCGAGAGATATCATACAATAAATTGGACTACTTCACCCATCTGCTGTAAAAGAGTTTCTTCGCACGGTTATTCTAACAATTTGACTCCGATATCAGCCACCGGTGGCCACAATGAGAGTTTTCATAATGCTGCTGACCCACCAGTAGTCATAAACTTTTTTTTCATAAATGCTAATTCAAAATTAAATGAAAGCACGATCCAGTTATTGTTACATGTTTTCAACAATGCGCACTTCAGTTGACTTCAAATTTAAGTTGATCATGAAACTTCAGTTTTACCAGCCGCAGTCAAAGTGTGAATAAATCAACACCTCAGAACTGAAATTTGATGTACCGAGGGTAATCTCAAACTGCGACTTCGAATTTCTTTGAAAAACCAACCCTGAGGGCTTGGTGCAGACACGCGCAACACTTGAACTCTGTGTCTGGACCTTCAAAAGACGAGCAAAACGCGTTCAAACGCAAGCCCAATGTTCGCGCAGACAAGCGACGTCAACGCCTGCAAGTGGCCTTGTAGATAACGCATGACGGGCAAATTAAATGGTGTTATGAGTTCGAAAAGAGGAAGCTACAATGTAAGAAAAAGTTACTCTAAGCTTCCTTCCGTTGCAAGGTAGTTAAAATTCAACGATAATGCTTATGTTCTGAAAGAGAAAGCTAAATTCTGTAAAATGTGTAACAGACTGAAAAAATTATATCTCTAGAAAGGAAAAACTGTGAATGAGCGAACATTTTCTCCAGAATAAGTAATTTAAATCGCAAATCAAGCTGGAAAACAAACAGCAAACATCTGACATGCTGTCTTGATTTGCATGCTGTAGAAATTTCATTTCACTGCATGCTGTATTTAAAATTTCATTGTGTGCGGTATCACTCCGCAGCAGAAATGCTATGACGCAAAGTAAAACGTTTTTAAATTTGCTTCACTCAAGCCAGCCTCTGCTTTTCAAATAAAATACCAACACCCAATTCTACAAAATTAAATATTTGCACTGATTTTTTGTGGTGTTGATGTTCGACTAATTTTCCCAAATTAATTGTTTATTTCAGATTTCCTGCGTCATATTTTAAATACTGATTCTCTAAAACATGCTTGCATGAACTTAGTCTCGATGGTAAGAGACTCAGGGGAAATTTTTAATGTGCTTACCATGAAACTTCTTTATTTCAAGTACGCAAATCTTTCTTAAAATAGCTTTCTGCGATGAAAGCTTGCTTCATTTTCCTAATTTCTTGAAAAACATCAATAAAATGTTGCTTTAAATCAACGTCAGCATTGATTTCTTTGACGTATTTCAACTTCAGCATTGATTTCTCTGACGTATTTCAACGTCGGCTGTTGCGAACGTTTCAGACCGACTCTATTTTGAAGGAATGTAAATGCTCAGTCTCGCTCTTTTAATTTTTTCATCAGTCTGTTACCTCACTTCACTTAACATTGAACATCTAACTTATTCCAAGGTCATCATTACTAATTTTAATTAAAATATAGTATATCAATAACATCCTCGTCTGTTTTAGCTAATATAAGGCTATATTAACTAAGGATCTGAAGGCTTTGTTACTTACTACAACAATATATTCTCAACGGAGGAATACCAAAATCACAATAATTAATTATACACTACCCAATGCCTGCTTCTTCACGTGAGTTGCAGTCGTTAATAGGACTACATAACGATCTCTTATTACCCTTCCTTTTGTGTGAAGGGAATTGTTGTGTGAAAGGAATTGTTTGTGTGAAGGGAATAGTTTATGTGAAGGGAATAGTTTGTTTGAAGGGAATTGTTGTGTGAAAGGAATTGTTTGTGTGAAGGGAATAGTTTATGTGAAGGGAATAGTTTGTTTGAAGGGAATAGTTTGTTTGAAGGGAATTGTTGTGTGAAAGGAATTGTTTGTGTGAAGGGAATAGTTTGTTTGAAGGGAATTGTTTGTGTGAAGGGAATTGTTTGTGTGAAGGGAATTGTTTGTGTGAAGGAAATTGTTTGTGTGAAGGGAATTGCAATCAGAAGTACACTTAAATATTGGTGTGAGGAACCGCGTACCCTCTCTCTGACGAGCAGCACAGCTGCGTGGGATGCAGAGGAACTTTTTTTGCCACAACGATCAAATTTGACTTTTTTTCAAAGAAAATGTCGCTATGAAACCGAGCAGAGTCTGGTTACCGTGCTGAGATGCTGGAAATTTTTGCAGGTCAAGTTTTGTTTGAGAAGGGTTTCACTTTATGTCTTTTTGCAGGAAATTTGTTAATCTAGAAACTCTGACCACATGAGCCGTAGGTTGACACATTACGATGACCGAAATCGCATTCGTTGCTGCATATTAATCAAATTTGAAGCGAGAAACGCTATTCCTTATTTTACCCTGGAAACGTTCCTTTTTTCGGCCCTGTCCAGCAAAAAAAATTGGAAAAACTTATTAGCTGAGAGAAATCGATAAATTTTACTATTTGAATTTCACCAGATTACGGGTTGTGTATATAGAAATAGAATTGGTCGTCATGGCAACCACTCAGAGCAGATCTCTCGCAAATTCGGGTTTTGGATGTCGAATGAAAGCTTCATGCTCACAATCATACCAATTTCGTTGAGCTTATGATTTTATTTATCATCAGCAAAGCCGTGTTTTTAGGTGTAGAGAATATAATGTGAACTACATAATGTGCACGCAGGCAAGATGCACCAATGCGTTTCCCTTGGGTTTGGATGTAATGGTACCGGAATAATTTCCAATATGGTCCTGTTCAGGTCTTGATATAACAGCACTTGAAATAAAAAAATTAATTTTACGTTTAACTGGTTTTTGGGTAATTAATTTTTTCGTGGCTTGACAGTAACAAAGCTGAGGTGCGGATTGTGTCCGATGGCGTCAAACCCAAGTTCAGTAAAATTCAAAGTGAATTGTAGTCACCCACACAATGATTATAGTCATTGCGCGTATAATCACAGTGAAGAATATAATATAAAGAATATAAAGAAGAATATAATCACAGTGAAGCCCGGAAAGAGTAGGTGTGTGTAGAGAGTTTCGAATAAAATTGACAATCATTCCGATTTCATTTGGATATTTAGATACTCATACATTCTTGCACACATTCTGGATATTTTGGAAGCTTCCTGCTGAATAAAATGGCTTAACATACAACTAAAATTTAATTTAGGGAGCAAAATAGTAAGAGCGAGAGAAATTATCGTAAAAGAAATGCCTGAAAATTGCCACAGCCTCCATACGGCTTCTGAACCTGCCAAATTTTGTAATATTTGGATGAGGTCGTCTACTCAGTGTCCCTAATTTTGCCCAATGTCATTACTTAAAGTAGGATGCTGAATCTTGTCCTATGTTATAACTCAATTTGGCTTAAATTATCTTTTCATCAGACATTCTATATTGTTATTCCTTCGATATTAAACTAATTTCTATTCCCGAAATTTATTCAGTACACCACATAGCATTTAGGCATTTACTGCCGTCAATTTTTAGCAACTTTGTCTCCTAAATGTTCTTGTTTTCCCATTTTTCCCTTCTTTGACAATCTCGTTAAAAAGGTTTAACGTTTTCAGGAAAGCGCAGAATTCGATGCTATGAACCTTGTGCTGAGCATTCACCAGGGACATTGGACAACTGCGTAACATTTATAACATTTAAACATTATAAAAAATAACATTTATGATATATCTACCTAGTCCAAGTCCACTAGTGTTAAAATTCTTAATCAATACCCCACCATTTTCCTCATAAAACGTCATGTTGAGCCACAACGTTTTATTCTGATCCGAAATTTTTACAATGAATTTCCAACCATTTCACCTCGGTTGAATTAATCTTGAAACAAATTAACTGTTTTGATGCATGGAAGATTAAGGAAGGTTCTCCTCTCAGACAGACACACTTCAAAGATGCGTGAGCGTTCGACTGTGACGTCTGGTGAACACAAAAATATTTCACACCGTGCCGTTCGCTCGTCAGTTGCCTGTGCTTAAGAAGTTCATTTGCAAATCATTTTTCTCAACAAAAAATCCAGCATTCTTATCCCAAAATTTCGATAATACGTCAATGTTGCAGTCATCTCTGGGAAGTCTTCTTGAGAACGGTGCTTCTCTCTGTTCACGCATCATTTTTCGAATTTAAAGATGCAACGCTATCGCGAACACTAATTTCATATTGCGAGCGTTATATTTTAGGCCATTATTCATGTGATTATTATCGTTTATAATTATCAATGATATCATCATTGCCGTCACCTGATACCCATTATCAATGAATTTTTACGTGCATGTATAATGAATCTTTTTTGCCATTTTCTTTTCAAGCTTAGCCATTATCCGTGGGGATCAGTTAGCATTTGGTGGTCGAGTTATCTGTGAGCGCTAAGTAGAACAGGATATCGTGTGTGTCCGAGGATATCGCAAGCATATCCTTCTACTCTTGTTTTGCTCATGTGTTAAGAGGGATCATTAAAAGTTCTGTGTATGAATCAAATCTATGATGATGGAAGCCAGTTTTCGCATCTGCAATGCAAAATGAACTAAAATTAAACAAATTATTATAAATTGATTAACATTGTCTCGTTAAACTTAAAATTCCAACGTTCTATCATTATTCAAAAAGAGAGCGTCTCATCCCGACTCGGTTTCTCCCAGACTCGTCTGCTTGTGAGACAGTCTTGCGTTCTGCTACTGCGTGAATGCACCAAAATCAAGCCTAAATTCTTCAATTTCCGCAATAATACCAACTTTCTCCACGAACACGCGCACGACCCCCCGCATTTCCGCAGGGAATCAAAAACCTCCACGCTTAATTAAATGACGCGAAAACAAACACACAGCTGATATGTTTCGTGAAATTTGTTAGAAACAAACATACATTTCGATTTTCCTCCCCTTACGCACTTCCCCAAGCTCGGTCGCCTGCCTCCCCTCGGTGAGGGGACGCTGCAGACAGGCCTGGTAACAGAAGGCGCCTGGTAACAAGCGTGCGCATGCGCACAACTCGCGCACGCACACACCCTGCGCATCAGATTTTCATAAATTCTAGCTCACGTTATTTAAACGTAAAAATTTATTTCGCATGAGAGAATGAAAGGCAATGATAATAATAATTTATATTATCTCGTGATGATACAAGCGAGAGCTGCCGATTCAAAATAGATCTTGATTTAACGTGATATTCAGAGTTGTGCTGCTGGAGAAATACAGAGCCTGTGTTTGTGTGGTTCTGTAGCTAAAGATCCGACAACATTTTGTTACTATAAGCTTGGCATGGCCCGATATTTATGGAAATAAAAAGCGCAAATTTGCCCAACTGGATGTTAAGTTTGTGTAGCTATATAGCTACTTGTGTTGCTGGAGATCCATACACAAAAATACAAAGCCTGTGTTTTTGTAGCTCTGAAGATAGAAATTCGGTAACATAGCGGTCATTTGTAGCTGGCAAGACCCAATAATGAAGGAAATAAAAAGCTTGAATTTGCCCAAATGTATGCTTAGACTTAAGCATTTTAATACGAACACAGCAAAGCCTGAGGTTTCGTTAAATATTCGAGATCACACAAATGATCAGTTTTGCGCTCCGAATTAAGAGAGAAGTGGAGAACGGAAGCTGGCGCGTCAAGTTGAGGCAAGATTGCAGCAAATATTAAGGAGACATAGCGAGCCAAAATATTGCGGCTGGGAATTATGAATTAGTGGAAGAATTGCTACGCTGGAAATGGTTTTCAGCTTAAATAATGTGACAGGAAAAATTTAAGCAAGAGAAACTTGAAAGTTAAGGGGTTGAAACTGATTGAAATAAGTTTGATTAGCTGCAATTGTGTACCCAAGACGGTGGTATTAACAATGATATCAATGAATCATTTTGAACTACATCGCAAACTGTGTGTATTGTTGATATTTTTGCTCAATAACAGAACCGAACTGACGTCAGTTCAACAAAATGATAACAGAACAGAATTGTTATTGTATTGTTGTATGACAACAGGGCAGAATTTTTATTGTATTGTTGTGTGAAAACAGAACAGAATTGTTATTGTATCGTTGTATGACAACAGAACAGAATTGTTATTGTATTGTATGACATCAGAGCAAAATTTTTATTGTATTGTTGAATGACAACAGAACAGTCGTTCATCAATAATGTGCGGAATAATATTGAATAACTTCAATATTATTGTACTCTGATGCGGTACTTCTGATGCCGCCACTACGGTACTTCTGATGCCACTACGGTACTTCTGATGCCACTACTGTACTTCTAACGACACTACTGTACTTCTAATGCCACTACGGTACTTCTGATGCCACTACTGTACTTCTAACGCCACTACGGTACTTCTAACGCCACTACGGTACTTCTGATGCCACTCTCTGAACGAAGAGCACCATTGAATTTCTGAGAAACAGTGACGGTGCATACCGTCAAACTACGTACTGTGTATATAATTATATGGGCAATGAAGTGCGTATAGGTAATTAGAGGCGTATTATTCCTACATTATTGCGTATCATTCAATGATTATAATCATTGAATGATACGTAACACGAGGGATGAGGAGATGCGTATAGGCAGCAACATTAGTACGAACTTAGATCCATGAAATAATGGTTCAAGTAGAATTTGGCTCGAAATAATCGAGTTCAAAGGTTGCAGTTCAAATCAATTAAGTGAAAGGAGTCAGTTAAAATAATCTAGTTGTCCCAGCCCCGCTATCTCCGACCTTACTGCCGGGCCGCGCTGCTGGAGTAGCTATAGTACTGGAGTTAAAGCGCCTCTCGGGTAACTCTGGAAAGGTTGTAAGGGAAATCCTCACACAGGTTCACCGATTTTTCTCGGTTGTTAACGGTTGGCTTGGTTAGGTTGTAAGAAGCAGAATTGGGAAATCGACTTTTATCCTCGAATATATTTTTATCCTTCTTAAGAAATATGGAAATACAATTACTCGAGAACATTCATTTCACCGCGTATGATAACAGTTATTTCTAAAAGAGGTAGCGAAACAGATGAAATGTCATTCATTTATACCGGTACGTGAATGAGCAATATGCCTAATTGGACACACAGGTCCCGATACGCGGGGGTCGTGGTAAGTTTCCCATCCTTGTGCTTGCAAGATATCAGCATTGCCTGCTTGATAACCGGGGATCCGCAGACGTCAGTGTTCTTGCAAAAAAGAGGACTTTTGACCACTGTAGGACTCAAGGTAAGATAGTTTTTTCTTGAGTAGGTCACAATATAATTTTTGGACTTCATGGCTTCCGGAGCACTTGTGACTCTGGATGAATAGAACAAACGTGTAAGAACTTTCAGAAACATGTTATTCTCTCCTTTTTTATCCACTTTAAATCTAAATTTCACATTTCTACTCTGAACTTTATGAGAGTATACCAAGAGCGCATAAGTTTCTATGGATACTTCACGTAGATACAAATGAGCGCTGCAGTTTAGAGAGTAGTTAACACTTTGACTGCAACGTTGGCCACCGGTGACCACGGGGGGATTTTCAAAATGCTCTTGACTGACCAATAGTCACAAACTTAAATTTCATAAATACTTAATCAAAGCTAAATAAAGGCATGATCCAGTTAGCGTTTGTAATTTTCAAAATTGTTTACCACAATTGACTTTACATTTGAGTTGAACATTGAACTTCAGCTTTACCCGCCTCTGTCAAAGTGTTAACAGGTTGACAACCTTTGTGCGGTTGTTTCGGTTGGTTCGGTTAGGTTGTGAGCAGAAGAATTGAAAAGAAACCGATTGTACGACTCAAATCCATTCTTGTCCCTTCTAAAAAATGTGAAAAATATGATTGCACGATAATATTTGACCTCGTGTGCTAAAAACAATTTTTAAAACGGTAGTGAAATAATTGAAAAGCTATTCTGGTTTGCAAATGAACAATTGTCCTAGTGGTACACATACACATGTCCCATTACGTAGTCGCAGTGTTACGCATAGTAACGTGGCTGGGAGAACGGGAGGGCAAGGAAGCGCTGCGATCGAGGGATGTGCCCGTGCCTGAGGGAACGGACGTGCGCGGCTCGTGCTTGCGGCGATCGCTAGAGTAACACTAGACAAGAGGTTCAAAGACGAGGGAGGAAGTTCATTTCGAGTTCTTAAGTGCCCATAATGATGGGATGCAAGCATTGTATTATCATCAGACGAAGGATTTGAATCTCTTGAGACCTGCTTCTGTCCGATGTCTTATGTACATTTCAAGCTGACAGGTGACCGAAATTCACCCTATACTGAAAAGCACAATTAGCATTAGGGAGCTGATTTGGGGCGTAACGCCAATAAAGGAACGCCTTAACCGTCATGCTTAAAATGAATTAACATTCCGCTAAACGAGTCTTGACTACTATCCTTCCAATTAGACCGTTTATTGGCCCTGGAACTGATAATGTCATGTGTTCGAGGCATTTCGGAACTTAGCTTTAGCGCTGACTTTGCGATTACATTAAAATCCTACAAAAACGTCGCACCTGAATGAGGTGTATTTTATTCTAGTAGGGGGATCTTTAAAGCAAACAATAAACGCCTCTTCCACGTGTGAATAGAGTGCATCATCATGAGAATATAAAGTAATTGTATACAACTTACGTTAAGCATGAAAGAGATTTATACTTCGTCAAAGAACGAATAAATCAGTCTATTTCATTTAGAACGAAGCGAATACTAGCATCGACTTGACAAGTCAGTTTTGATGATTTGAAAGCTTGTTTTCATAGGCATCCTGGTTGAGCGAGAAGTAGATTTTAGTTTTATGCTCATCCAGTGCTTTGGGGGATAAGTTAAAGTTCCCGTACCATATACTACGATTATGAAAAATATACAAAGTCATATAAGTTATTCATATTGGTAAAGAAGTGACCAACCACATTTTGTAAGTACGTGGTAATTTAAAACGTGTGACAGCAAAACTCATAACGAAGAAGAAGTCTCAAAAGCTATGTGCGTATTATTATTCAAAAATAGAAAAATAAGCATGTGAAAGAAACATAGTCAAGAGATTAGCTTCCATTATCTTGAACTTGATACTTTGATAACACTTTAAACTCCTTTCATGTAATTCATGAGAGTACGGATTTCAAGCTAATATGCAAGTTAAACACGTTAAGTGCGGCGGGTGAAACTGAAGTTCAGTATCCATCTCAAATTAAAGTTATTTTTAGAGATCACTTTCGAAAACAACGAACATGCAATAGATCGTGCCATTATTTAGTTTTCATCAAGTATTTATGAAAATAGTTAGTGACTGCTGGTCGGTCAGCAGCATTATGAAAATCCCCTCAAAGACCACCGGCGGGTTACGTCGCACTCGAAGTGTTAAGGTAGAAACCCACAAATTAACCATTTTTTAAAATATCCCAATGAAACCTAGCGTCCCCCAAATACCCTGGGTTGAACAAGCGTGGTGAACACGAGCGTAGAAACGAAATAATGTTCCTGCATTCCCTCCATACTCCGCCCCTTGCTCCTGCGACCAATCCCTCCGTTTCCTGTTCAACTGCAATAAACATTCATTATGAGCTGAGGTTACCTTGTGCAACAAGGCTACAATGAAATCTGGAGCTTGTATGTAGTAATACAAAGTCAGAGGAAGTGTTATCAAGCGAAAGATTCTGTAATGAGACGAACAGGCCTTCCATGGGACCTGTTGCTACCCGCCCCAGCTGAACCATCAGTTCGCCTTGTATTTCTTTCTGCATCTTAACACTTAAACCGAAATTGTTAAAACTGTGGTTCAATATTCAACTCAATTTTAAGGTCAATTGCAGTAGGTAATTTTGGAAATAGTTAAGGGATTTTCTAATTATTATATTCAACACGTGAAGAACTTGAAACAGAGTTGAGAAGCTCGAAAAGAAAAACAGCGAACCTAAACTGCAGCATGTCGAGATTTGGCGCTGATGAAGTATTGATGAAAATTAAATGTTTGATTACTTGTTTTTGAATACATTTCCCTTCCGAGGCCACCGGTGGCGCACGTTGCGTGCGGTCAAAGTGTTAAAAATTAGTTAAGATATTTGTGCGAGGTAAGAGAGTGAAATGTGACGACATTTGATCTATGTGTCCTACAGTCGGGCTTGAGAAGCAATTTGCACGTCTTCATAACGTACCACTTTACACTGTACTTGTGTCTAAGGAAAATGAATGTTAGACGTAAGTACAATATTTCTTTCGCGTTCATGTCGCAATGGTAAGTAAAATACTCAAATTTACCAACAATGGACATTCTCACTGAAAAATGAGAATTTAAGAATCTGGTACATAAAAATTAATTCGCTTTAATATTGATCGAATACAAAGTTTAAAATACTGTGCAGGAGTTAAGGGTGTCCAAAAATATTTTAGCACGAGGATTATACTCGAATGCTGCACATGTATCTACCTTCAGCTTTAAACGCACTTATTTACCAAGTGACACTCGGAATGTGTTTGGGATATGACACATAGTTGCATCTTTACATTCAAAGTTGCATTTTTACAAATTTGCATTTTTACATTCAAAGGAAGATTAACGTCTGGTCAAAAGTGTCTCAAGCTTCCTTTCTATTTCAAGTGTGTAAAAGGCCCGTGATGCAAAAAATTGATATACAATTTTTGTCAGTACAAGAAAAAGCGATTTGAGTTCGATTCCGAATCATTTTTTTTTCTTTGTTTGTGTATTTGCTTTCCGTTATAATGTCTATTGAAATTTTCAGCTTCTCTTTACCTTATTCTTAAGGGACATGTGTATAATTTTTCTAACGTTTTTATAGTGCTGAAATTTGAAAACCAAATACAGCCCCCGCAGTGGAAGCGTCAAAGTCGGTATCACCATCACAGATCCACTTGAGGTTAATAGAAACATTTCACTGTACGAGTCCGTTTCATCCCGCCTACATTTTTCCCAGATCTAAAACATGAGTTTATATTTAGAAAACTTATTACATCATCACGCTAAACATCATCCCATCATCATGAAAGGTTTATGACGCGGTCTTAGTGAATTACCACTGAGCGACGTCCACTAAGAAAGAAAGAAAGAAAGAAAGAAAAACAGTTCACTTCCAATAGAGATGGTACAAAAGTACCATAATTGGTTTTTAAAATATTTTAAAGTTAGTACACTTAGATGATACACACACACGAGGATTGTAATACCCATGTCACAAGTCGAAAAGAAATAATTGAGGGCAATGTACTCCTAATCTTGCTTAATCTACATTTGATGCCATGTTTTTATCTGTTCGGCCTTGCTCACCACTTCATGGTCACAGTAGCAATTTATTTTGAAGCGTTGCCATTTTATGAGAAATGGTACACAGTTTGAGACTCCGCGCATCGTACAAAGAGTTTCTTCTCGTTGGGAAATGAATAATTTTCCAATATTAGAGCCCCTCCCATTTCATACATGCAAGTGAATGCAATGTTTGTTGCCGTGATCAGAAGTACTGGCATCACATTCTGGTATTATTTTGATTACCTTGAATAAAAAACAGTGCCATAAATCAGCTAATTTGGTATGAAGAACATCCAACATTACCGATCCATTTCAAATCTGCCCTGATGTCAACCTATCATCAGAAGAATTAAGAGTTTCACGAAAATGACGAGGATATGAATCCACAATGTTTATTTTTTCCCAACTGATTACCTTCAATAGTTAATTCAAGTCCTCTTATTATCCATCAGCGTCAAATGTGAGTTTGAATTTCATATATAATGCTTCTTCTCGAGAATGTTATTTCTTTCAAGACATTGTTGTTTACCATGGATTATTTCGTTTTTTCTTGTTTTTAAAAGAAAACTTATAGGGCAAACTTAACTTTTTTGTATCACGAAAAAGCTAGGCATCTACAAAAATTGTCAAGTCAAGCGGTAAAGGACGAGTCGAACATACCATTGAAATAGCGAGGCCCTCACAAGCTTACAATATCCTTTACTAAATTGTTAGGAATAACTCATGCAACAGCTAGTCATAGAAACCCAGGGAAATAGAACTAAGAATTTGCATCTCTGAGAGCCAAACTTATGTAGTTACAGAATAGACGTCATTGAGGCCAGTCGTCACTGGTAAACAGATAAGTTATCGTAAAATACACTGTTGGTAAATGAAAAATGCATTAGAATACTGGTGGCGGTGATGCAGTTGTGCTTAACAGTGGTAAAATAAAATATATAAAATCTCTTTCTCATGTAAAATGTTTTACGCGGAGATCAAACGAAAACTTCCTTAGTATACCACCTAAGGATCTTTCCGTTGAGACATCGAAAAATAATGTTTTTGTATGACTTTTTTAGAAATGGAGGTTTTTTCTTCCCTTGTAGTTAAGTGTCATCGAATGAAAATATGTATCATCGTATTAAGATATCAGACATTAATGTTCTTCGCATCACTTTTTTCGGAAATGAGCGTTATTTCTTCGTCCGCTGTTGTGCATCATCGAGTGACAATCTTTGTCCTCGTATGAACTTTCGATGCTGGTGAGTGTGAACTAGCGAACCAGTTCACTTCGATGTTAACCACTCGCAACCATTTACAGTGACACCGATGTCTAAGTGAGAAATTAGTGCACGTAAGTCTTTAAAATTCTGAAGCTTACGGAGCACCTTTGCACTACTCCGAATAATCATCGGTATCAGCCTCAAATGCAGTATATGAGTGAGGAACTTATTTGAGTCATTATTATTCTCGCACAATTTCATACCGTGTCGAACATCAACAGTGAAATGATGCGCTCGATATTCGCAGTTCTGTTAAAAAAAACTTAAGTCCGATAATACTCTAGAATCGTACACACCCACATTTCGATAGAATGATTTTGCTTTTCATACGAGTCTTTCAAACATGTTCAGGGGAGTTCATCCCGAAAATGAGATTAACAAATACAGCTCGTTACTCAAGCTCTCGAAAAAAAAAAATCTGCCATGGTTGTGATTCACTTCATAGTTAGGCAGAATAATCTCTTTATTTGTGCTGATCATAATTTGAACGTTATTGGGTATCATGAATACATGTTTAATTTTGTTATAAGGATCGATATGGTATCCTCATGTCGAAGCAAGAAACGAGCTATTGGAGCTCGTTTCTTGAGATGTATGGAAGTGGTGGTTTCATGCTGAGAATGACTGGATAGTACGTATTTGTTGTACGCTACGACTTTGCCCTGTGCGCTAAACTGAAGCGAAAACGCTGGAAATCTTCACAGTTCGTCACTTGCATGTGAAAAATAACTACGTAAAGATAAAAACTCTTTTTTGTGTAAAATTCCCATAGCCTTTCATGCTAGTGAATTTATTTTTTTCTTAGTATCCCTTTCATTTCATCCTACTTTTTCTTTTTTCTCTTTTAGTAACTTCGTTTTTCATTCATTTTTTTATTCGCTTTCCCCACTTCTGATTTTCATGGGTCAATTCTCAAAAGTGCTATGTCACTATTTCATCATTTTTATTTTATCACAAGTATTTTTAAGAACATTCTTTGCATTTCATTTGCATTTTTCAGCATGAAAACCGCACGAGTCTGATTATGATGAATTCTAATTAGGAATCGATTCTTGTAGACTATACGAGCTTAAATAAATAATCAGTGCTGCTATAGCGTGAGGTCTACCACACTATAGCATGAGATCTACCACTAGCTAGTACTATAGCGTGAGGTCTACCACACTATAGCATGAGATCTACCTCTAGCTAGTACTATAGCGTGAGGTCTACCACACTATAGCATGAGATCTACCTCTAGCTAGTACTATAGCGTGAGGTCTACCACACTATAGCATGAGATCTACCTCCAGCTAATACTATTGCATAAAGTTAGGTAAGGTTACTAATGGATATTACTTGTTTCCGTACATTTAACTTACCGATAAACACTTAATTCGTACATCTCAAACTGCACCAGGGTAGGCGATAGATGGCGGTAGACCTCACCCTACAGTTGCACCTAATAATCTATCTGGACGAAGAGGAGAGCTGTCAGGACCCCGGCCATGCATCCACCGTCATGAATTTGTGAAAATTTTCCGGCTAAGAGGAAAAATCGCCCTAAATATTCTCAAGCACCGAAATGTTGAAATATCCTCAGTGTTGGCATCGTCATCGTGTCAGTGTAGAACCACGACGGCTCGCGCGAGGTTATGGACTTCTTGTACCTATAGGAAGGAATTCTCATCTGTGAACAATTTAAAAATTTCTTCAAGATAATATTGGTTGAAACATTTCATCAAGTGAAGAACCCTCATTCACGAACATTTCATCATTCTGCTAAGGTAGTATCAAAATATAACGCAGGGTGAGTTGAGTGGTTAGGGAACAAATTTGATGTATTGAGTGGAATGTTAAGTTTGCTAAGACTTCCTCGTCTACCCCGCAGATGAAACACAGAGAGTGGAAGCTGTTCGTCGCCTCTCTCGCGCTCGGCTCCTTTCTGCTCTACTCGTTCTCAATCACCGGTGACCTTCACTTGTACCAAATGGTGAGTTAGCTTCTTTGATTAAGTGTGGGAAGAGCATTGTGGAGCTGTTGAAACATGCATTTTCCGAAATAAGAATTGTTTATTTTCTTTTGCATTGAATACAGTTTTTTTTAATGCAAGAATTGCGTTAAAACACGCGCAGCAGATAACAAGAATATTTTTTCATTCGAATAAAATACTAGTATTCAAATATTTCTGCGCGTTGTGACAATTTTATTCAGAACAACAACTGGAAACGTCAACGACAAGGGCGGACGGTAAGTATGAGTATTATTTTCTCTCTGCACTATTCTTCGAAGCAACCGGCTGCTCAATTTGCCATCTCGACTTCAGGATTCAGCTCCAAAGGTTATTGCTCATTTTTTCAGTAATTTTCATGCGCCCGAGCATCGTACTTTCTGCTGTCGACTGCCAGAGGCTACAGGATACAAGTGTACGCATATTTTCCTCAAAGTATGACCAGATATTCAAGGGCTTATATATAACTATTAAACCTTCATTCCTGATACCAAATAACGTTCAAATTATGTTCAGTACAGATACGGTATGAAGATACCGTATGATACGATCCTTATAACACAATTAAACTTTCATTCTTGATACTAAAAAAGCGTTCAATTTATGATCAGCATAGAAACGATATGATGATACCTTATGATACGATCCTTATAACGAGGTTAAACCTGTATGCATGATTCCAAATAACGTTCAAATTATGATCAGCACAAATACGATATCATGTTACCGCATGGTACTATCCTTATAACGCAATTGAACATGAATTCATGATACCAAATAACGTTCAAATTATGATCACCACAAATACATGATGATACCTCATGATAAGATCCTTTCAACACAATTATTAAACCTGTACCCATGATACCAAATAGCGTTCAAATTTTGATCACCACAAATATTTTGTGATGACACCGTATGGTTTAAGCGATTCTCCAGATCTCTGCGTTGATCCATTTTTCCAGAGCATAATCCAGCACCTCGGTCCAGTCGTCCAGGAAGAAGAGCAAATCAAGGCTCGCATGCAGGGGCCTGTCTCGTACGACGACCCTGCCCTGCTGGACCTCATCAGATCCAGGTAAGAAATATTCTTACTACTCTCAGCTACTCTGCTGCTATCTACTACTTTACCATCAGCTTCTTTACTCTCATCATCATTACTTTACTCTCATCATGATTACTTTACTCTCATCATCATTAAATTACTCTCATCAAAATTACTGTACTCTCAGCATCATTCCTTTACTCTCATCATCATTACTCTACTCTAGTCATCATTACTTTACTCTCATCATGATTACTTTACGCTCTTCATCATTACTTTACTCTCATCAACATTACTTTACTCTCATCATGATAACTTTACGCTCATCATCATTACTTTACTCTCATCAACATTACTGTACTCTCAGCATCATTACTTTACTCTCATCATCATTAATTTACTCTCATCAACATTACTGTACTCTCAGCAGCATTACTTTACTCTCATCATCATTACTTTACTCTCATCAACATTACTGTACTCTCAGCATCATTACTTTACTCTCATCATCATTACTTTACTCTCATCAACATTACTGTANGACCGTTGTAAGTTCTACGACACAAAGAAATTGACGACATCCAAAGCTCGATGGTGTAATTTGAGCGAGGACTTCCAATTCTGCGACAGTTTTTCCTCAAGTCTTAGTATTTGAGCTGACTTGGTTTTCAAAAAGATTATATTTTAGAGATATTTCTGTATGAACCTCTTGTCTCAGTTGCAACGTTCAAATAATAAAGATGATAAAGATCATATAATAATATTTCAAATTATAATGAGATGATAAAGGTCAGATAATAATATTTCAAGTAATAATATGATGATAGAGGTCATATAATAATATTTCAAATAATGATAAGATCATAATGGTCATATAATAATATTTCAAATAATAACATCGTAAAGGTCATATAATAATATTTCAAATAATAAGCAGATGATAAAGGTCATATAATAATATTTCAAATAATAATAAGATGATAAAGGTCGTATGTTTGAACCTGGCTCTCTATTTTCTCGTGCTTACGTCGATGTCTACGGGTAAGAGCTACCTTCAAGAAATACGGTGAAAGTGCTCAATAATTATTGATGCATAATATATGTAACTGAAGCACACTGACATACATGTTCTGGTTCTCAGATACCTGACTCCACCGTCAACTCAACCATACAACCTCACCGAGGACTCAGCATACAACGGGTTTCAGAGGTAAGTGGGACACTACAAATACGTATAAACATATGATGCCAAATAACGTTCCAATTATTGGGAAGAGTCGGCAGTCGTTGGCAAAATATATATTTTTCAAATATATGGAGACATGTATATTTATATCAGTTTACATGTGTTAGTATGATGCAATTGGAACACTGACTTAGTATAAAAAAGATGGCAGGATCAGTCAATGTGTGAATTATAAATTCAACAGGGTAAGTGTATTTGTCAGTTGACAGCAGGTTCAGTTAATGTGAAAAATAAGTGTTGCAAGATGAGTATACAAGAAGAGTTGCGGAATCAGTATATGTGAGAAGCAAGGGTGAATACATATGTAGATCAGTATCTATAAGTAGAGTGACAGTATCAGAGAACAGTTTTAAATAAAATAGAAAGGTGTAATAGAAAGTATGCAGCAGACAATTGGGTTCATGTTATGGCTCACAAGTATGCATAAATAGTAGTTATAGTCAGACTGGCTGTTCAATGCCTGGCAGAAAATAAGCTAACCAGTTCATCGCAGCTATAAATAAAATGTTACTAATANGACCGTTGTAAGTTCTACGACACAAAGAAATTGACGACATCCAAAGCTCGATGGTGTAATTTGAGCGTGGACTTCCAATTCTGCGACAGTTTTTCCTCAAGTCTTAGTATTTGAGCTGACTTGGTTTTCAAAAAGATTATATTTTAGAGATATTTCTGTATGAACCTCTTGTCTCAGTTGCAACGTTCAAATAATAATGATGATAAAGGTCATATAATAATATTTCAAATTATAATGAGATGATAAAGGTCAGATAATAATATTTCAAGTAATAATATGATGATAGAGGTCATATAATAATATTTCAAATAATGATAAGATCATAATGGTCAAATAATAATATTTCAAATAATAATATCATAAAGGTCATATAATAATATTTCAAATAATAATCAGATGATAAAGGTCATATAATAATATTTCAAATAATAATAAGATGATAAAGGTCGTATGAGTGAACCTGGCTCTCTATTTTC